>ML782468.1:209270-227477 GCA_009831015.1 Picea engelmannii | reverse complement strand
ATATATATATATATATCAGTAAAGTCTAAATAGGAAGGCGATTAGGTCTAGTTTGGCTATACTTTAAATTCTGAAATTAATTTTCAACAATTCTAAACCTGTCAAACACTTATGGAGATCTGTAATTAAATGTTAGAGGTACGAGGGTTGATGAATCCAAAGACTATTCTAGAACCCAGAACTTGATTTACACATATCTGGTAATTCCGCAAACCATATAAATAAAGGCGTATAACTCGTCCTATAAATTATATCAGACTGATAGCAATAAATTCATACGAATGTTTTTTAGTAAACTGGACTGTCAAACATATTTTTGTCGAAAACGAAAGTCGAAAGTAAGCAAGAAATCTTATTTTTTCCAAATCTTTAGTGAGAAAGCTACATAATCATAATGTTGATCAAAACCCATGAAACAAGACAAACATTATGAAAGATATTATGGCCTTAATTGATTATAACACGGAATGTCTGTGCAACAGAGTCGATATACAAAGTATAAACCCCAAAATTTTACAAGTTCCTTTTTACACAATGCTTGACTGGAATTCAGAATGTGCAAGCATCTGGAGTTGAATACGTTTCTAGATGATAGCAATGAAAAATACATTACGAGTTTGGGATGAGAATAGAGTAGTGAAATGACTGGAATGAAATTACCCAACTCAATACACTATTTCAATTAGAAAAGAAAAGTCATGTAAAGTGATCTTTATACATAATAGTAGAACCAGAAAGCCAAGAGTACAACCGGAAGACCCCCTCTTTCCAACCATTTTAGGTAATCGAACGCAACTATATCAAACATATAGAAATCCAGGAAGAGACCATGCCCTTTTGATTGTTGAAACTCAGGAAAGGCCTACAAAGGGAACTTGAATACCTTTTGCGCTGAAGATAAGAACTAAACATCTGAGATCCTTGCGCAGTCGAAATCCCTGAAAGAAGTATCATTTAAAAATATCAGTAATCATAGATAAAAGTAATAAGAATACCAATAGAATGATAATGGTTAGTAATGAAGTATTCCATGATCATACTTAACTTCTATTCGACATGCTTGCATGTCTTCATTTTTTTTCTTGTCGCATTTCTGGCTGGACAGACACCTGGGCCAAGGGTGTATGGTGCATTAACACTCTGATGGGTACCCTTGCATCAAACAGGGCCCATCATTAGTGAATTATACAAACCTTGAAAATGAAAATATTAACAGGGAGAAAGTTTTTTACACAATAGTTAACGATTTTAATTAAAGGCAGTAATCGACAGTATTTAGTTCTTGTAATGATGCAAGTCAGACTGTGCATTATCATGGTATAAATTGTTCATACCGAACTAGAAACTACACATAGCAGTCCAGAACCAAATCACTTATAGTATTTATAAGTCAATAAGCATTACAAAGTTATCCCAACTATTTAATTTAATCGAATAGACCACGATGAAGATAATAACTACTATAAGCAAACATTTGGATGTATTGTAGAATATCATCATTTAACTATTCAAAGTTATGCAGAGGTCCTAAGTTATTTGACATCAATCAAAAACATTCTACATAGGGAAAATAAGCTGGGAGGTTACGAAACCCTTTATCCCAAAGCATAGAAAAAAACAAACGAATATACTCTCCCTAAAACCAGAGGAGAAAACAACAATAAACTCAAAGAAAATCACTCCTCTAGGATTTAGGATAGCTTCATAAGAAATACAAAGAAGTTACACCAAAGAAGAAGTTACATAATATTAATGCATTACTTCATTAAATTAATACATTAGAGTGTATATTAATGTATTAATGTCATTCATAGGCATGATCATAAGAAATGATGATATATTTATTTATGTATTAATACTTTAATAATGTATTATTACGTTAATAATATATTATTAATGTATTTTTCTATTAGTGTTATTTAATTAGTGTATTCATACATTTGCAATCTATTAATTACTAAGTAATAATATATTAATATAATTAATACATTACAATATTATGTATTGATAATATAATATATTACATTATAGATTAATATATTAATACTTTAATTTATACATTGCATTATAGGAATATAATAATGTATTCTTATTGTATTAATATTTTAATAATGTTTTATTAAATACATTAAAATTAATGTATTTATATTTTATTAATGTATTAATATATAAATTAGTTAATACATTACACTATTAATTCGTTATTTTATACACTAATGTAAATTAATACATTAATTTATATATTACATTAATACATTAATGTATCATTACATTATTAATATATCAATTAATTAGTCAATATACTTTAATGGATTATTAATATATACTTTAATGCATTTATTAATACATTTAATGTATTTATTGTATTATTAATGCATTATTTTATTACTTTATTAATAATTTATCAAAGTATTAATTAATAATGTATTATTGAAATAATGAATTAGTACATTATATTATTATTATAATTAATTAGTAAATAACATGAATAAATACACGCAGGTTACAGTAGTCCGTTCAATTTAATTAAGAATTTAAACTAGCGATTTAACCAACAAAGCTACTTAACGAGCCAAGGCTGCGAGTCTCGACACAGATATAATCCTAGATTTAAATCCTAAGATTCTACGAGCAACATGAAAGATTCACAACTAGATTTCTTAGAGTGCAACGAGCCAACAATCAACAATCTTCGTCTAGCAATTTATTGGGCTCAACTATACACTTGTTGGGACTTTTTTTTAAAAAAAAATTAAAAACCTTTATAAATGTTCTCCTTATGATGTACACAAGAAAAGGAAAAAGATTGTTTTCAATTAGAACTTTTTACTTCTATTGTTGGATAACTCTCAATAATACCTGTACATTAGCTAAAAGTTTCCTCCTCCACCGTGCGATAGCTGTAGTTATCCTGTAATTGAATTGCATTAAATTGCAATTTTGTTTTTAAATTGCATGAAATCGAGACACAAAATTAAATTGCATTTTGTTTTTAAATTGCGTTTTGTTATTGTCCGGACTCCTGTGATAATTGTCTTTATTGTGTGAAAAGTCAAGTTTAGAATTGTCCTTTCGTTTCTTTAATTAATTAATGGACGATCACTTCCTTCCAGTGATTTTATTTTAAGTGCATAAAATAATCAGACGGTTTTGGATGAACACTGCGTATCAAGACGTAAATGAGTTAAAAAGAAGGAAGAAATGCATGCGGCCAAGAGTTTTACCAGCCGATGAATTTTCCAATAATGAATTTGGTTTTCTGATTCCATTGTTTTTATTTTAAGTGCATAAAATAATCAGACGATTTTGGATGAACACTCCATATCAAGGCATAAACGAGTTAAAAAGAAGGAAGAAATGCATGTGGCCAGGAATTTTACCAGACGATACCTTTCGACGTTCTCCAGTGGCGGGGAAATTTTACCAGCCGATGAATTTTCCAACAATGAATTTGGTTTAATGATTCCATTGATTTTATTTTAAGTGCATAAAATAATCGGACGATTTTGAATGAAAACTCCATATCAAGGCATAAATGAGTTAAAAAGAAGGAAGAAATGCATGCGGACGAGAATTTTTCTAGCCGATACCTTTCGACGTTCTCCAGTGATACCTTTAGATGTTATCCAGTGGTGGGGAATTTTCTATCCGATAAATTTTCCACCATTTTCAATTAATGGCGTCGATCGACGTATATCAACCACTTGTTAATAACATTTCATAAGATGGAGACAAAAACATAATAACAGTTCATAAGATGGAGACAAAATAACATTTCATAAGATGGAGACAAAAACATAAAGGGGTAAGTGTCACATCGGTCTAAAGCCAACTTCTCCATATCAGTCTTCAAAATCATATGTCCATAATGTATCCCAGCCAAAGATGTCTTCAGTACTAACAGTGATCACTATTTAAACTAGTTTTGGATTCACAAACTCTTATCATGCAAGATAGAGTGTAATCCCCAAAAAATAGATTTCTTTTTACAAAAATAATACAACAAGAAACTATTCTTGTAGGAGTTGGTTTATCAAAATTTATTACATAATAACAAAGTTTTATCAAAATAAAAGAAAAAAACCATAGAACTAAACAACGCATGATCCAAGGTAGTTTTGTCCATATAAATAACACCATAATAAACATTTTCCTGTAGATAGAAAAACAAAATTGATATTCAGAAATAATGTCAACTAACATTCAAAAATAGATAAGCTATAGGATTCTCAGGCTAGTCTAAAATAGTAAAAATAAAAAATAAAATTCTATTTTTTTTTATTTTTTCAAACAGAATCAAATAAAAAACAAACAACTATTTACTATTTCAGCAATTTGACAAATCCGAATTTATGATGGTGAAATTTGTTTAGTTTTTTAATGATCATATTATTAGGCTGCTTAATCCTTTTGTTTGTAAAGCTCGAATCTGAATTACCCTGTTTCTTGTTTGGCGAATTTTCTTAACAGTTTGTTTGTCAATAAAACCTTGATTTGATTCATTAGCAGGACTAGAAAAACCTTGTCTTTTAATCCATCCACTACCTCTTCTAATGATTTTTTGGGTGTAAAAATACATCGTGGTTTTTTACCCAAGGGGGTTTGCAAAGCAACAATATTTGGTTCATTAAACTCACAGCCATTATGTGAATCGAAACCTTGATTTTCGATCATAGGGTTATCATAATTGGGTTTGATTAGAACATAGAGGTGAGTCGACTGTGTTTTCAGGTTGGGTAAAACTGTTCTGACTTAGGAAACTTTCCCAAGTATCCCCATTCTGAGCTAAAAGTGACAACAACATAAATTGTATGAAACCAAGACAGAGGATTTAAAATCTGCTTCTGATAAATTTTGGACATTTTACGCAGACTCGTGAACAGGTAGAAAGGAATGTATAAATTGAAACCCAAAAATAAAACAGCAGCAGGCTTGAATCTCCGAGCAAAATAAAAAAATGTGTACCTCAAAAACAACAGAAATTCGAACATTTATTCCTCCAAAGAACGAGACTTATCTCTAAAACGGTCCAATTTCTGGAAAAATCTCTCACTCTAAAGGTAAATGACCCCATTTACGAAATGGGTTTCTGGCGGTTTCTCCAAATTCTTAACCGTTTTCCCAGAAAACCTCTCGCAATAACATGTCTCACGTATGAAATTATGGGTTTTAAAATAAAAATGAGAGTCATTTGGTTCAATTTGAACCACAGGAGTCATGGTATTTGTCAAATAGACACATTAGATATGACGGGAGGGAGGCTTTAACTTCCAATAAATGAGTAGCAAGGAGAGGTTTGTGAAAACCACAATGGCCTGATACCTACGAAAATGGGAGACTGTCATATTTGATAACTTGAGTTGGAGAGACATAAAACTAGGGGACGTTCAGATCTATGAGCCATTACACATAATGAATAGCAAACCACGAACCACTATTGAATGTCAATTCAAACAATGAATGGGGGTCATTAAAGTACATGACAATAGGGTGAGGTGTAGTGGCGAGGACATTAGACTTGTACCAAGTGACATGAAGGTGATATGACTCATATACCAAAAAACATGTATCGATTGTTAACCCAAGGTTGCACTGAGATTATGGATGAATGATCAAACCATACAATAAACCATAAATATGATCAAGACATATTTATGATAATGCGTAAAAATGTGGTAGTGGATTAATCAATAAGCTTATAAAACTTAAAACTTATAAACATGTAGGTCCCCTTGAGGTATAATATATTAGGCAAAAGAAACGAAGAAAACATAAATTGTAAAATGATTACCCAAGCCAAACTTTTGTTTTAATTTCATGCTTACAGTCATGAAATCAAACAAAATAAAACAATAGAAAAATGAAACACTCTTATAATGAGCTAGCCCAATAAATTTCCTTGAAGCCGAAAGACAGAATCTTTTATAAACGTAAGGAGGAGACAACTACAACAAGATTTTATCTCCTTGTGATGACCTTAATTTATGATAAAATTTGACAAAATTGTTGGCTGTCAACAATGGCGACACATTGGGCGAAGCAGTTATCTCTGCATCACCAGAAAATTTATATCAAGGGCACAGATGAAATAAATTTTTAGAGATAGTTAATGAAAGATCAAGAATTTCAACAATAACTCAGAATATAACACAATCCTAACATTGAGTGCATTTCTATCTGAAATTGTAATATGGTATCTTGTTTAGATCACAGGTGTAGCGATGTTTATATAGATGACTTTGATACCATTGAAAGGGCCACTACTGCCAGCATGCATCCATAGCCTCGACAGGGATGTCATTTAACCCACTCTAGTACCTCTGTCATGTCCAAGAGTCGTCCATTAATGATAAAAACATCTTCACACTTGATCAAATTAAAAGACATACCTGAGAATATTCTCAAACCCGACATTTCTTCGCTTCCAGTGGGCCTGTTCAGTACCCCGACAAAGATGCCTTGGTATCATGAGTGCATTTACCCATTGCCAGTAGACATGTTCAGTGTCCCGACGCCTTTGCAAACACTTCCCACACATTCTAGTGCTTTCAAATCTCTATAATTTGTTTATCATTTCCAAAAACTTCCTTATATTCAAGAGAGTAGGGTGATACTGGAAATCTCATAGTTTGGAATGGCCTCAAGGGATTTTGAATTCCAAAGATGTAGAGGCAGACTGGGTAGGAGTAACAAGAGATGCTGCAAGCAGAAATAATCTTTTGATGACTCAAATATGACATGCCATCGCTTCAATGTGAGGCTGGTTCTATCTAGCACCCAGAGCCTCTCTAGAATTTGTGTAACATCCTCAACTTAGTTGAACTGGAATCTTAGCCATCCTCTTGGGAGGTAAAAAATATTTGAGTTGTAGCCTAATAATGGACGTCGGGTAGAGCGCACCTAGTCTGCAAGGTCTTTTCTACAAAGGTGCATGTAGGAGAGTCGGCCTACAAGAGTAAAGAGTGCCATGGAGAAGGAGTCTTCCAGGCCAATATCGGATCCCAACACCATTTTATTTTTGGTATTCCTAGAGCACCATGGTCTAAGTGCAGACTTCCTACCCTTGGAGGAGTGTGTTCTAGCCTCTCATAGAGAAGTCATGTTTTCCCCATGAAGAGTTGAAAAATCAATAGAGGAAGGGTGTTGAGCAGTAGGGTAAGTGACATGACACAAAAGAGGTAGGGAGTCCCTGGGAGGAGTGGGCATAGGATTATGAGACAACTTCCGAAAGGAGGAAAGACTAGGCGGTTCCTCATCAGAGTGGATGGATGAGCGTTGTGGTATGGAGTTCTTTTCGCTTAACTGATATTTTCATAGGTAAAAACAACAGTGGATGGAGTGTCTCATGGAAATGCAGGTTGAAAGGGGGGGAGATGTGGTAATAAAAGCAGCGTAGGGATTGGTTTCACATGGCTAGTGAGATCATCTACCGATGTGAAGAGGCCCACGCTATTCCAGAGTGCCTCGTCAACAAAAATCATGAGTGCATTGACTTTAGCCTCCATCTTTGGGAGTCTCGAGGAGATGTAAAAAAAGAAAGACACATGCAAGTCACTCGGGGGGAGCCTATAAAAGACAAGGGGAAAGGAGTGAAATTCAGTGTATAAAGGTGCTACACTCTACCCAGGACTAACGAGGGGGAGGAGGGCATAGGATAGACTAAGTTAGGTCGTTGCAGAGGGGATCCTGGGAGATCGAAATGTAGGGAGGATAAGACTGCAACTGTAGAGTTTTTAGAAGAGTGTGTGCCAGAGAGTAGGCCCCCCTAGTTCACAAAACTCTAGGTCCACCATTTTTGTTGTATCAAAAACCTATCAAAATTCCAAGACACATCCCTTAAAATTACCCATGACCACTCACTCTTGAAGGTTGAGTAAGAGGGTCGTTACATTTAGTATATTGATGTATATGTTATTGAACTTATTTAGTAAGTTTTTATTGGTGTTTATATATTTTGCGATGTTGACTTATATGTGATGAAGGATATATGTCATTGATTTATTAGTAATTGATAACATTGTATATGTAATAAATGATAACTAATAATTAATAAAAATGAAATTCATTATGACTGTTTAACGTTCTTACACTTATGTATCATAGAAGTGGAGAAAATTTAATGATTTCTATTAAATTAAATACGAATTGCACATTGACAAAAATCCAAGGCACTGGTTATGAAAACCCTAGGTGAAGATTATGTAGATGAATCTTGAACACTTTGTTACTTTAGATATACTCATTTAGAAATAGCAATAGAATATCAATAAAGTCTTGATGAATTGGATATGTATTTATATGTTGCTTTTTCTATGTTGAATTTTTATATTTAATTGTGTTACGTTCAAGTTATTTTTTTAAACACAAAAAAGAAAAAAGAAGAAAAAGGCCTATATTATTTGAATTTTTAGATTTAATTGTGTTACGTAAAAAGGGCTATATTTCATGGTGTTGTTTATACATTGATGTTGAGTTACGTTAACTAGAGGGTTGTTACACTCTTTAAATGAATAGAAAATTATAGTCACGAAATTATTAATTCCACATTTAGTTAAGAGCCCAAACAATCCTTTCAAATATCATCCCTCGGCATAAAGAGACCCAATACTATCCAACAAAGGTGTGAGAGATAGTTGTAGTAGCCTCCTATGAATCAATCATCCAAAGCACAATCTCCTTAATGAAGATGGGATACCTCCAAGGGAACTAACACTAGGGTACTACCGGCACTTACCACATGAAGGCACATACATGAAACCTAGAAAGGCCACTTAAGATTCTAATTCATAATTGGTAGCTAGGAAAAATAGTCATGGGTGAATCTTATACATCGGGTAAGATATAAAAGACTTTTTCTTGCAACCAAAACCATTGAGAAGAGGAATCACCTCAAGGATCTACCAAATCTACTTAATTTGCTATTCTACATCCACATGTCGATGCAATTGAGAGGGGATATATCAAAATTTAATCGTCTATACGTAGTTCTTGATACCCATGTTAGAGACACTTTCTTAGTAAACACATATTACTAATACTAGACGTGTCACTCTTTAATCAATTCCTAGTCTCGTTTTGATAGCCTTGCATAATTTACTCTTCACACCTATACCAAGGCCTTAAACATCTAGACTATTGTAGTTTTTTCTATAAATCAAAATATCAGTCTAGTTGATTTTATTTTAAGAATTTTTTTTAAAGAATTTTGTTTACTCAAAATAAAGTTTTAAAATGAAATGGTATTTTGGCTCAAATTTGCATGAAATAAAACAGAAATTGTGAGAATGATTTGCAATTCAAAACTTTTCTTTGGCAAATGAAACCATTAAAATTTAAAAACTTATTTTGAATTCAACTTAAATAAGAGATATAATTTGTTTTTCAATTCATTATTCTTTCAAATTATAGAACTCAAACTCATGCAAGCTAAAAAGGAAAAAAAGTTTGTGGAAAACACTAGTTCACACAATTCAATCAATCAAACACCTTAACCTACAATATAGAATTTGTTTTCTTTGTGGTAGAAAACCAAACTAAAAGAAAAGAGTTTGTGGAAAACACTAGTTCACACAATTCAATCAATCAAACACCTTAACCTACAATATAGAATTTGTTTTCTTTGTGGTAGGAAACCAAACTAAAAGAAAATAGGTGATTAAATTTACTATCAAGTATCTCTATAGACAATATAGGCTCGTATCTTAGATGAACTCGTTTAAACATAAATATTGATGGAAAGAGGGAAATATTTTCCTTAGTTATAGGCAAGAACATGGCCAATAAGGGTGCAACCTTTGCATGTTTAGTGATCACAATTTAGTAACTTGTGCATGTTTAGTAATAGTTCATTAATTGAGGTCCACATGCATTTCCTATAGGGTGTAAAAAAATGAAAAACCCAATCCCATAAATAATAGAATATCTTATTTTTACAATGTTTAAGTCACAAACAAGTACACACAAGATGGAAATCAAAACACATTAAAAATGCAAAAAATCTATAACAAGGAATTTTTAGGGGGGCGACAAACACACTTGAAATATGTGTTATAATAAGCATACATATTTGATCCATTGTTGCAGCACCTCCATCACTTGAATCTTCATCTTGCTACCTTCAGACAAATGTGTATAATCCCTCCTTAAGATAATGATCTTACTCTCTCCCCTTGGTAAGTGGATCCAAGTAGATCTACTATTATACACTCAAGAAAAAATCTAAATTAAAGATTCAAGGAAACTCTATCTCAAGCAAGGACAACAATGACCAAGATAAGGTTACCAACATCTAGTTGAATACCATCCTAAAGGTGTTAGATCTCCAGAAAAAAGTGTTCAATATAACCTAGAACCTATATTTTATAAATCAAATAACTAAACCTTTCTCCAATCAAACTTATGCATTTTAACGAAGATATTAATGTAAATTAATTTAAGGTTCAATAATCCAATACCATTTCCTCGATCGCAACACATTAAAAATGCACAAAATCTATAACAAGGAATTTTTGGGGGGCGACAAACACACTTGAAATATGTGTTATAATAAGCATACATATTTGATATATTGTTTCATCACCTCCATCACTTGAATCTTCATCTTTCTACCTTCAACCAAATGTATATAATAAATCCTTAAGATAATGATATTACTCTCTCCCCTTGGTAGGTGGATCCAAGTAAATCTACTATTATACACTCAAGAAAAAATTTAAATTAAAGATTCAAGGAAACTCTATCTCAAGCAAGGAAAACAATGACCAAGATAAGTTTGCCAACATCTAGTTGAATACCATCCTAAGGGTGTTATATCTCCAGAAAAAGTGTTCAATATAACCTAGAACCTGTATTTTATAAATCCAAAAACGGTTCACATTAGTTGGCAATAGAGATCATGGCCATGTAAGTGTATAATTCAATATCTATCTTGGGAACCACACTTGCATAATTTTTGGAGACACACTTAGGAATAATTCCAAAAAAATATTTTATAAATAGTTTTCAGAATAATTCCAAATATCAAGATAAAGTTAACTTGGGGTTGAAAAGGTGCTCTTTAATGGTACAACTATTTATAGTGGCTCTATTTTTCTCAAATAATTTAGAAAATTAATTTTGAGTGTATCACTAGGGAAATTTTATCATGTATATAAAAGATAAAAATATCATTTATAAATATGTAAATACAGTATAAAATATAAACTTACATCTTCAATTATAATGTTAAATAAATTAACGCATTCACCCTTAACTTATGTCAAATCAACAAGACATATGAGTGTTGGATATTAAAAAACCATGAGGAAATAGAGTGTTGAAAGTCAAGTATGCAATTATATAAATATTGGAAAGCTACAAATTTCATTGATATGCATAAATATGGTGATAAGTACAAACCTTGGCCTTATTCCAAGGCTATAACAATCCTCTATCTCTCCAAAATCCTAGCTATGGAAAATAATGAAATCCTTAGGCCACATCATGGAGAATCAATTAGAATTCACATAATATTGTCATCCAAGGTGAGATGTATCCACTTATTCTTCACATCAACCAGAAAAACCTAGTGTTTGATCTACAAACCCTAATATTGATGATCCAGGTGGATTTTGTGACCATAATTTGATTTTATTGAATGTTGATGAAAATGTCTCCATTTTGAAGAGATTTACGAGAGCTTTCTAATGCAACTTGAACGGGCCGAAATGGATGTCATATGTAAACGTTATGGCCTTCAGACGTTGAAAGAAAAACAAGGGCAACGACTACCACATGGCACACCCATAGGTTGACAGATGGTACACCAAAATATTGACATGGTTGTACAGATCATGATGTAGCACGGTATGGATGGTGACATGCTAGTTGACTAGTCAATTGATGTGGCAAGGTATGGTGTTGAAACATGACAATATTTGGTGCTGACACATGGAAAGGTTTGAGAATGCCACCTGGACCTTCTAGAATGTTGAACACCATAAACATTATATTATTTAAACAATAATAATCCCATATATTATTTAAATAAAGTGGAGTTCATGAACCATATCAAGGTTTTATTCATGTAAAAAGGTAATATGATGATTTTGTGGGATTTGACTATGATTTTCTTTACCAAACTCCAAACTTTTAGCCATCAAATAACCATATAATAATATGAATATATGGTTGGGATTTTTGTCTAATGACTATGGTATAATTGCATGCCTTGTATGACATTAAAACAAATCAAATTTCCATACAAAGTACCACACACACATATATATATATATATGTGTGTGTGTGTGTGTGTGTGTGGTTATTTCGTTATTATTATATTTCGATTTGTTAGACCATATATTATATGGTTTAAAATACCATATTAATTTTGGTTAATCAAATATTCGATGACCATAAAAATTGGATCGAATGTATTTTGAATTATCTTCCTTTGTTATATAAACAAATGCATTTTCCCATGGAATTATAGGGTTCATATTGTAAATAATTTCCTTGGCATTTTTGTAAATGTCGAGGTATTTCCTTCATAGAATGCATAGGAGAAGTGGGTTCTTAGGTCTAGTTTTGGTAGTCAAGTTGTCGAGGTGATTTTTCTGTTGTTCCAGAGCATTGTAGAAAAGTTGGAGACAACATTGTATGTAGGATGGGAGATTTTTTATGTAATCTAATCCTTTCAACATCATTAATAAAGAAGTCACTCATTGGAAGAAGACCTAGAGACGTAGCCCAGGATGGGTGAACTCCATTATGAACCTCGTCTTTGTCTCTACTTTATTATTTATGATATTCTTTCTTCAATTCTAAAATTCTTAATTATTCACTTTGTGTTTTTGAGTATTGATCAAAATAAGTTCAGTTTTATAACTTGCAAATAAGTCACATTTTCAGATCAAGTTTTGTATCAGAGAAGGTTTGACAAGATTTGCAAGTATTGAATTTTAACCAGGCTCAATCTCAAGCAAGCTGAAGGATATTTGGAAGAATTTGATCCCAAGGTTGAATGTGTATTTCAAAAAAGGGAAATGACATCACCAAGGTGACCAAGAGAACATCATTGTCGTTCTAAAGAAGATTTCTTTCAACCATTTAATAAAATGAAATCCATGGTGGAAGAAATGTACAAGGATCGAAAGAAGGTGAAGGAAGAAAGTGGTTCATCAGGGAAAACTACAAAAGTTCAAGGAGAGGGTGGTTACCCTCCTGAAAGTCCTCTCTCATATTCATCCTATTCTAATTCGATTGGGATTTCTTCTTCTTATTCTATAAATAAGCACTCTAATAAACCTTCTCTTGATTTACCTTTATTAAAGATTGACATTAAGTTTTATTTTCCTATATATGACGGTGAATTCAATGTAGAAAAATTGGATAATTGGTTCATGAAAATAGAAGTTTATTGCAGGATCCAAAAGATTTTAGATGACAATACTAAAATACAATTAACTACTCTTCGATTGTGAGGTACCATACTCATTTGGTGAGAGAGTAAAACACAAGCGAATCTCAAACAAAAGGGTAAAATAATTTCATCTTGGGATGAATTTATTTTTGCATTGAGAAAAAAATGTATCCCTTAGCATATATGCAAAAGGCAATGATGGATTTCCAAAAATTAAATAAAGATTAAGTGGAAAATGTTCAGGAGTATACTGAGGATTTTAGGAAGAGAGATTTGATATTAGGCATTCCATTGAACACATAGGAAACTTTGTTAAAGTATAGTGGCAGATTACATGATTATTTGAAGCATACAATACTTATGTTTAATTCAACTAACCTTGATGAAAATAGTGTACAAGCAGCTCACGTATATTCAAGTAGAAGGAATGACCATGGGAATGTCTCTTTGAAATCCATTTAGTCAAAAGAAGGAAAGAACAAAGTGAAGGAGAAACTCAAAATGACCACTACATTGAAGAAAGATGATGAGAGATCGTCTTATTCTCATTTTCATAAGAAAGGACATGCTGAGAAAATTTAATGGAAATTTCATCTTGAATTGAAGCCAATTTTGGCTCTGTATCAGAAAAGTAAAAAGAAGGCCACAACCATAGTTCAGTCTCTTGGACCAGATTCTGGTGATGAAAGTAAGGTTACAACTATGTGCATCAAAGGTATATTTTATGTTGTGATTTTTTCTTCATTTGTTTCTTCTTCTTCAAAGGCTAATATAATCCCTAGAGAAAGGAAGATAAATGAATTGCTTGATTTACAAGTGATCTCAAAACACACTAATATAGACACACTTAATGATAATGGATCACAAGTAAATATTATTTCAAAGAAACTTGTTAATAATTTGGGAATGGAAGCTAAGCCTCATCTAAGGCCGTACCATTAGGTTTGGTTTGTGAGAATTCTAAGTTACAGGTAAGCAACGTAAACTAAGATTTGCAGTCACATCTAGTTTCATTGATGAGTTAGAATTAGATGTTGTTCCACTTGTCATTTGTCGAATTGATTTGGAATGTCCATATTTATATGACAGGAAGGCCTTTATATATATAGGGAACATAACTTATATCATTTCTTCAAATATGGGATTCAATTCATCGTAAGAGATCATCAAATCAAGACTAATTTGTTTGTTGTCAATACTGGTAAAATGAAAAAACTAATTAAAGAAAAAAAAGGTGTGTCTCTCATTTTTGTAAAGGAAGAATGTGATTCTAACTATGAAAAGATGTTTCAGGATCCACAAGAGGTACATAATGAGATGATGTTGAATGAAAATGTCTAGGATGTAGGTTTATAGTCTATGGTTGAAATTAAAATATATCATTTAGTTGATGTTAATGAAAATGTCTCCATGTGAAAGAGCTCAACGATAGCTTTCCAATGCAACTTGAATGGGATCTGTTAGTGCTAGAAGTTGCCCCTAGACTGCTATAGGGTCAATCCTAGCACATATTCGATTATTGCAATGATTTTATAAATAAGGATGTGTTTTGGGTTTTGAAAGAAGGTGGATCAGGTAGATGGAAAGAGAAAGAATAAGAGAAACTAGCTAAACGCAAATCAGTAAAAACACCATTGGGCATGGATTCAAGTAAACACCCTCTTGATTGAAGGTAATCAAATTGTATATCAGATAAAATGTTTATATGTAAATGAATAGAAGAATAGGGAATAAACGAAAAGTAGAACACCTCATCAAACCAAGATTCTCTTTGTCAAATGAATGCAACGGTACTTGAAAAAAAACACACAGATAATAGGCAGTCACGGAAAAATCTTTACCGCTCGGGAATCTATCATCCATGAGCAACCATTGGTTCTCAATGTATGCAATTCATTCAAGTAAGACGAAAAAACGGAATGTAAAACAAGGAAGATGGAAAAACAATGTTTAGACAAGGAAAATCATGATCTGATAAAACAAATGTCATAGGTCTCCAATGTCAGAAGCGATCACAAAAATACAATGCCCTCATGCTCACAATAACTCAGATTGGATCCTATTTCATCAATATCTTCTCAGGCCTCTTCACCCCCCCCCAAGCCTCCTCTAAAACATGAAATATATAAAATTATAATCAAAGTTATCTCTAACATTTAGGCATCAAATCCTATCTCCATACTAAAAGAATATCTAAAAATTGTTGCATTCTCTCTCGAATTGTCAAGGCTGGAATTAAATCCCCTTGAATTTAGAATGATTCCCTACTTAATATGTGGAACCTCTACTGCTAGATGTTCAACTATCCTTTTCAAATATGTAACGGGCAATGAAATCCATAAAAATATGGAATATATCTCTGTCATCATTGATATTTTTGTTGGAAATATGGAATTATCTCGATGTCCCGAAAAAACTCTTCCACAAATGTCAACAAAATCTGGGATCTGCCCTGTTGATTACTAACCCAATTCCTAAGAGTATGGAATTTGTTGTTGACTTATAAATTAGTTGGAAAGTGACTTAAAAGGATGCTAACTGATATTCCTCCTCTTTTGGCGAGTGTGCACATGAAATCCTCTGCCACCCATTGAACGTTAATCCAATTCCTAGTTCCATCTCTTTGGCATCTCCAAACCTGAGAGCTCTAATGACTTTAACTATAAATTTAAATCGATCTTTAGATTCTTTTGATGCTTGGACTTGTTTGTGTGGCTTTCAAAATATTTGTCTTGATTTCTTGATGGCATTGGGTATTGACAATCAACTCCTAACTACAAATTGTGGATTTGTAGCATTTGTTCTTGAATTTTGGACACTTGTGTTGTTGGCAGTATTTGATAGTGCTTTGGTGTGAGCCTTGCTTCAAGTATCCATTGTAGAATATTTAATTATCTTTTTGTAACTGCAAATGAGATCCCATATGATAGGGCCAAACAAAACTAGTATTTGAAAGTGCCCTGTGGACACACTTGGCATTAACCCTCCTTCGATTCCAATACTAAGAACAAACACTAATGTTTCCTCTTGACACCTAGAACAATATCTCTCTACATCTGGAAATCCTGGGTGTTCACAATGTATGGGTATTTCTTCTTTTAATCTTCCCATGTTAAAACCCTGGCAGTGATTAGAATGCTTACTGTGAATCAAAAAATGGAAAGGATCCTTGATGAAGAGAGGGGCATAGGGAAGAATATGAGTGCCTTGTAAACCCTTGATTTCAGACATCTCGTAGACCCTATCTTGACGTATTTTCTATGTCCCTTCATCTACTATCTCTGATTTCATTTCATCTTCCTTAACTCTTGCAAGAGCTTCTACTACAGACCTTGTATCTCTCAATTCAGAATTGTATGGAAAAGAATGTAGACGTAAGTGGATATGAAGCCTAAACAATGTCGAAGAAATTCCTGAGTTGTTGTCCATTTTCTCTATGTGCGGCTAGACTTGGAATGATTCCTTTCACGCTACCCATCAGTTGGTCTAAGGGAAAAGAAAGATGAAGTATAAATTAATTTCTGAACTGAACATATGTGTCTTTCATACATAAACCATCACCCGAAGTATTTGTCTCTATCAGTGTCATCAACAGAATTGCAGCAGAGAAGAGATTTACAATAATTGTTTGTAAGTCAATACAGAGTAGTCAATGTTTGTTTGTTTTAGAAAATGCTCCAAGTTCTTGCCAAAAACAATGGCAAAAAGGAAACTCAAATCATGGAAGGAAAAAACTCTTTGATGTGCTGGCTCAAATAACTACCAAGACCTCTTTCTTTTAATTGACTGTTGTTGTTTAAATCCACTTGGAACTAATCAAGATTTTGAGCAAATGACTCATCCTTTGGATGATAGAACACTAAAAGTTTCCCCTTTATCTGGCTTCACCTCCTTAAGTGTTTATAAAAAAGAAAGTGGATTGAATTTAATATTTCTTACGAGCTCCTCCTGCCTCGTGGCTTGATATTTGTGTGGCTTTGAATTGTGGCTCTCAATGATAATTGGGCCTATGAGCTTGACTCATGGCTTATGTGGACTTGTCGATTTCACACTAGCTCAGGAACTAGGAGCCTAGAGCTTGGCCTTCAAACCCCCAAAATTTTTGATAAAAAATACCTAACAACATCATGACTCGTTCTAGTCACCCAAGACCAAGAGAATATGATGATGCTACAAAATTAACACTTTTCCAGTAGCGTGCATGTATTCGACAGATGTACTACTGGGACATAGAACCAATTTAAAGATTATTTTCTCTTGTAGATTATAGTACTAAAGGGATCAAACATATTTCATATGTAAAATTTATGGCCTTCGAAGGTTGAAGGAAAAACATGTGCATATATTTTCATGTGGCACACCCAAAGGTTAACACGTGACACATGAAGAGAATGATGTGGCTATAGAGATCGTGAAGTGGACCTCTATGACTTGTGACATGGTAGGTAACTATGCAATTGATCTGGAAAGATATGGTGTTGACATGTTGCAAGATCTGACGCTGGCACATGGAAAGGTTTGAGAATACATCCTGGACCTTCTAGAATGTTGGCAATCATAAACCTTATATTATTCAAATAATTAAAATTCCATATATTATTTAAATAAAGTGGAGGTCATGAATCATATGAATCTTTTATTCATGTAAACAGGTGATATGTGGATTTTGTGGGATTTGAACCACAATTTTCTCTAATAAACTCCAAAATTTTAGTTATCAAATAACCATATAATAATCCACATATATGGTTTGGATTTGGGTCTAACGAATATGGTATAATTGCATGCCTTGTATGGCATGGAAACAA
>ML782468.1:198330-209245 GCA_009831015.1 Picea engelmannii | reverse complement strand
TATGTTACATCTCACTCTTGCGTGCACCGAGTGCACTTATTCTTTGAGGACACTTGCTTGCAAGTGATCCAGATTATTATACTATTAAGCATTTGATTTTGATCATGAGGCATTATGGGTTGATGACATGTTGTTTTGTTGCACATAGACAGGTGCTATTGACTCGGTTTTACTGAGTGTGTAGGATTGTGGACCTCGAGGATGCAAAGGCATCCACAGAACCCCTTGGACTCCGGATCGAGTCAGGGAGTGAACTTTGGGGTTTGCTTGTTTTATATGTGATATTATTGCATCTGATTAGATGATATGATTATGGATATATTTCTGACATGATTCATTGATGATGCAGGCTGACTATAGCTTTCCAACCAGACTCACATGTGGAGTAGAGGGTTCACGTTCGACTACCAGAGATGTTGAGGGAGAGGTGTGGAAAGTAGCCCTGCCACAACCTACTAGCACTCCCGTCGTGGCTCGAGCTGTAGGTTAACGATTACCTAGTTCAAGAGGAACCAGTATGTCGTGAGGGAAGACTATGACAGTCGCCCACAATGATTCGAAGGGGCACATAATAAGGCAGGGCAATTATTCCTTAGAGGCCCTTAGTCTCCCACAATATCACCTGGCAGAGTATTGACTCCAGGGGTTTTTGATGTCTATCAAGTCAGTCAAGAGGCGAGTGGCACCCTTGGAGCACGTGGTGCGTCCTGAAGGGCATGTTGTGAAAGAAAAATGGAAAGAGGCGAGTGGAACCTTTGGTGCACATGGTGTGTCTTGAAGGGCACGTCACACAAGAAAAATGGAAAGAGGCGAGTGGCACCATTGGAGCATGTAGTTCATCCTGAAGGGCACATCGCGCAAGAGAAACAGAAAGAGGTGAGTGGCACCCTTAGAGAACCTAATGTGTCCAGAAGGGCACATCGCGTTGTTATTTAATAATTGGATAAATCTAGATGTCTTTAGGAGGAATAACGTGTTAAGGAAGATTTAAAACTGTTCCCCTAATAAAAATGTCGCCCACCCTAGGAAATTATGAATTTATTATATATATATATATATATATATATTTATAACATATATAAACATAAAAATAGAATAAATAATAATGATAATATTATTTAATATTGTGACAAGAAGGGGGTAAGCAATTAAATTGATTTATAAAAACCTTTTTGCATAAAAAAAAGGGGGGGGGATTAATTGTTTTACTATTTTTTGCTAATTAAAATTTATTCATTAAAAAAAAAAAAAGAGGGAAAAAGGGGTAAGTTTCTGCACATGCCTTTTTGAGTTTAAATAAAAAGGGAAAGATGGAAATCTAAAATAACTAGGAAACTAGGAAAAAGCGGGAAACATAAAAAGAAAGGGGGAAACACAAGGAAAAAAAAGATAGTCTAACTTAGTAAGGTATCTAGCATTTGAGAAATTTCTAATTTAAACTCAACTAGTAAATTTAATAAGGGGGGAAGTCATTAAAACTTGTAAGGGGATATGGGGACACCTAGGAGAGATTCTAGGAGTGCCTTTAGGTGAGTGAAGGAAATAAGGGTAATTATTTAATTAATGAAATTAATTTATGGAGGAACGAAGGGGATGGGTGACACATGTACGGGGAGGATTTTTATGATTTAATTTATTAAACATTAAATTAAATTGTATTTTGGGAAAGTGAACAACTTCGAAACTCTATATAATGGAGGGACATGACGGATGATGGATGTCTCTTCTGTTTTTGCAATGTTAAGCCGCATAAATTTATGCTTGACTGACTTAGCTTTTGGGAGTTGGGATACCCAGCTCAGTGAGGAGTGGTAGCTCGGCCTTGCGAGGTGAGCTGGGAGCTAGTTGATTCTTTGGATAGTGTGCGTGACCCCTCTGTGGCTTGGGAGGCTAAGGGGGAATAAGAGTACCCCTAGCATTGGCTGGGAGGTACTGATGAAGTCTCATTGGTCGGCAAGTGGGAGTTGCACGGAGTGCACGAGACATCAACTTAGAGAGGATGATTGGGCAACGATACGCCTCCTTTATTTCTGCGTGGTAGATTGTTAGTATGATTTATGCTTTCAGTTATGTATGCTTAATCAAGTAAATATTATGATAAGTATTGGTGTTCTAGTTGATGAATAAACTTTCCCCATAGCCTTTGATTGATGTTGATTGATTTCCCATGGACTTTGATCCCTTCATGTCTTGATCATCCTAAGGTTTATTGATTGTGATGATTGCAGTTTATTTTTTCCTTCATCCCTATCTCAGCAGTCCACACCTGAGCAGTCGTCCAGGAGCTTGATCTACGATCATCGCTTCGGCATTAATAAACCTATGGATCTCAATGCCCTTCTTTTATGTGCATGGATGATGAGCGAATGATGTTCCTGTCAGCCGTCTACCTTTTTTTTTCATCCTTGGCTGATTGTTGGTCTTGCACCTTAATGCGTTTAATTAAACTTGCAAAAATTGATTGATAGCGAAGTTTTCTTTTAACTCAACATTTTTAAATCTCGTTGGTTATCTCATTTTATACCTCGTTTTTCTATCTTGCTAGATGTTTCATGCATTTTTATATTTTGTTTTGTTTGCCTGGAGATTGCTACTTCTTTGGTTCCACCTCGCTGACTTGGGGGTGAAATATGCACAACAAACCCTTTTTCTTTTACTTCTGGTCAATTGTTTGGATTGCCAGGTGCTTGACAAAGCTACATGCCTTTCGTTCTAGACAGCCAATGTGTATTGGTTAAGAGGAATTTTACTTCTAGGCATTTTATTGAGTGGTTAATCTCAGCGCATTAAATTGTTGGGATGTTTTAACCTCAATCAAATGTGACTGTTTAAACTCAATGATTTATTTGAATGTTAATATCTATGTGAAATCGACCAGTAGAATAGTGTTATTAATCCTTGAGTTACATCATCTTATTACTTAACTCACCAGCGTTTCTATCTCAGAATTTACAGTGCCTTCCCTAGTAAATTACCATGAAATTATCTTGTTTCAGTGATTGGAGGAGCTCTTGTTAACTACCGCAATTTTTAATTGGTGTAACAACATTTTGTCCCCTTATTGTGTAGCATATATGTTGATTGAGTTTGTTGTTGAATGGGCACGATTTCCATTAAAATGTAACCTGCGGTTTGCTGATGTGTGGTACAATTTTGCCATTAAATTTGTAAGTGTGTTTTGCTCATGAAAGGGCACGAATTTGCTATTAACTGTGACTACATTTTGCTGTTGGAGTGATCATGAGTCTGCCTTAAAATGATGACTCTGTTTTCCTGTTATTTACCACGAATTTTCCATTAATGATGACTTCATTTGTTGTTGAGTGTACCAAGTCGTCATTAATTGGAAAAGCAATTACAACTACTGGCAGTTGCAATTTTAAATACTGGCAATGCGAGTTTTTATTTCTTTTGACAACGCTCTTATTTTTCCCTTGAGTTAAAACATTATGAGAACGTTTGTTTTATTTGTTGAATGGCATGTTTGCGTACTCCTTCTTATAGACAATAAGTTTTTATTTCATGATTTCCCGTGACAACAATTTTGGGTTGTGTGTATCACTATTGATTGAGATCCTCCTTTGTCTAACGGTGAGGCTGTTTCCTGAGACACCGCGGAATTCTCTTTGGTTTGCATGTGTTTTGTCTTTGTTACCTAGCGATTTTTCAGTTGTTAAATCTTGCGTGGAATGCGTTTCTTATCTTTTAGCATCACTTGACACCGAAATTATATTATTGAATGATGTGAATTTACCTCCGTCTATGTTATAACATCTTTTGCATCCAATTTTTATTGATGACAGCTCCTACCCTTAGTTTTCATTTTGAAAAAAAAACAGACTTGTCCAAATAAGAGGTAATTATCTTTTACAGCTTTAGTATTGACTAAATTTTAGACTTGCTTAATTTATTGCCTTTAGTTCTAAACTAGAATGGTACATTGACAACCAATTTATAATTTGGACTGGCTCCATTGATTTGCAATTCATGTTAAATTGATGGTACATTAAAGACTAATTGTAATTTATTATCCTTAGAAAATGTGATAATTGCAGCGTCTACCTTGATATTGATAAAGTTGGTTATGACGTTAACTGCTAATTTAGATGGTAATTGTAGTCCATGGTTTTAGTATGGATTAATTTAGATTTGTCATTTAGATGGTAATTATTATGGACAATGGTAATTGGACATGTTAAACTGGTGGTATTTAATGTCAATTGAGTGTAAATTAATGAATAATTTATCCCCTAGACAAGCTAGTTAGATTTTAATTAATGTTAATTAGATGGTCATTTGACGAGTTAGACTTGATGAACTAATGGGGTGTTGGCGAAGTCACATAACAATTGCTCTTTTTCCTTGAGTAACTTCGTCAGGAGTCTTGGCGACTAGTTGCGTGGGGTATAGGCGTAGTCTTCTTGTCAGTATTCATCCCTAGCGCATCGAAGTTATCCAGAGTCCTTAGTTCAGATAGGATATGTCGCGCTAAGGTTATAGTTTCATCTAATCTTTGGGGATGACATGGTTCCCAATGAGCGGATCACTGGGCGCCCTAAGGTCTAGAGACGAAGGATAACTTGGCCGAGGTATGTGCCTTCCATGTTGTTGTAGTTGGTCGATGTAAGTTATTGTTAGCACTTAGGGTGATACGCCTTCATGCATTTGGCATGCGCGCCTTGAGGTTCTAGTCTTGATTGTCAAGGTCATTGTGTTGGGAGGAGGAATGTTGTCTCTTAGCTTGTAAGGATGTCTTGTTTGTGTTGGACGGGTAGTCGTTCCTCTTTGTTGTCCTATACTTGTCTCGCCCAGTTGCACCTGTGTCAGTGAGTGGAGTCATAGTTTCCCTTTTTCCTGGAATGTGTGCTTGTGTTCATCGTCAGTGGTGTTGTTAACTATCATTGTAGTCGCCTTCCTTCCTAAAAACAAAAAAAAAAATTACACTGTTGTTTCGCTTGTAGTCGTAACGAATAGGGGTCGTTACATATGGTATCAAAGCGGGTTCAACCCGCGACTTGGGATCACTATGAATTTCATTGTTATGATTTAATTATAAGGTTGCTAATTGATTTGACTTGTATCCATGTAGGTAATAATGGTTAGAGGACACTATGGAGGAAGGCAATGGGGTGCTAGGGGAGGAGGCGTGATGCCTCCAGTAGCATCCACGCCTAAGGGGTCTAACCCCCAGGGAGACGAACAGGTTGTTGGGCAGGAGCAGATAGCAGTAGGTGATGTGGATAGAATGATTAGATATTTTTAGCTCATGTCTGAGGCACTGATAAGTTGTTTGGATAGAGGTGAGTCTAGGGCGTCGACACCCCCTAAGGGTCCATCACGCGCTCCGATCAGTACTCGTAGCATTCATCACGAACTCGAGAAGGTCAAATTTCCCTAGTTATTTGGTGCCCCGAATGGTGTAGTCGCTGAGGCATGGTTGGAGAATATGGCGATGTTGTTTGCACTACGCGATTATACCTCCAACATGAAGGTCCGCATGGTGGTGTTTCTACTGAAGGGGAGCATTAATCTATGGTGAAAGACGCTCCTACCACAATTGAAAATGGTCGTCGAATACGTGTCACGAGAATTATTTGAGGAATGGTTCCAAGGGAGGTACCTATCAGAGGAATTCATTGAGCATCAGCTCAACGAGTTTAACACATTACAAAAAGGAGACCGTATGGTGCCCGAGTACGAGGCATATTTTATGGCGCTGCTTCGGTATGCTCTGCATCTTAATACTAAAAAAATTAAGGTCAACAGGTTTGTGTTCGTCCTTAATGGTAACATATGTGCAAAGGTTAGGATTATGATGCCTCAAACCTTGCATGATGTTGTCCAAAAGGCCCTCATAGTAGAGGAGGATCTTATCAGCGAGGGTCAAAGAAGGACTCCAGCGAGACTAGCAGGGAAGGTGTCATCTGGTGCACAGAAGCATCAGACACTAGCCATACATACACAAGGATATCGTGGTTTCTATAGTGGATCCACTTTCACTACACCTCAGTGACCGACACCTTAGAAACGGACACCTTATCGGGGACCACAACATTAGCAGCAACGTCGACCACAGTAGCAACAATTTAGGCATGTTCAGCAAAATAGACCAGGATTCCAGGCCAGTGGGCCGTCATCTTCTATTTTGGGTACCAAGAGTACTAGACAGAAGGAGGGGTGTTGGATGTGTGGGGAGCCATACTACCAGTGTGACTGCCCTGTGGAGAGAACTAGAGCATATGGATCAGTCGGACCTACTACCGCGGGAGATTTGGGAAAGGCCCATTGGATTCATGTAGCGGTGAATAACTGTCATTCATAGCACCAACCAACTGCGCTCGAGACATCAAGTACTGTCGCTAACCAGACCCTTAGTATTTTTATAGATCTCAGTGCTACCGAGAGTTTCATTACTGGTGTAGCGCTAAAAAGGATTAAGGTAAAGGCAGTCGAACAAGACGATTTTAGCTTCGTAGAGATGGATTTTGGAGCCAAATATAAGGTTGGAGGAAAGGTTACGTGGTGTATCCTTAATCTGGGAGAGTTTGTCACCAGGGCCAACCTATACGTCACTATCTTATGATATTATGACATCATGATCATTATGGACTGGTTGGAATAGCATGAGGCGATACTCAACTGCACGATGCAATGGTTGAGCTTGGTCGATGATGAGGGTCAAAGACACGTGATTGTAGGATGGAACCAGGGAGTTTCCCTGAGGTTCATCTCTTCCTTGCATCTACTGAAGAACATGTGCAAGGGATGTAAGCTCTATGTGATCCTTGCGTTAAATGAGAAGGGAGTAGTGGAAGGTCTAGGACACCTTCCTGTGGTGAGAGAGTTTCCAGACGTCTTCCCAGAGGAGTTACCTGGGATGTTGGCAAAGAGGCAGTTGGAGTTTACAATATACCTAAAACTAGGGAATAAATTGATAGCGTGAACCGATAGCGAGAACGCATTTTCAGATGTCGACCCCAGAGTTACAGGAGTTGAGAATGCAACTGAAATAATTGTTGGACCTGGGATTGATACATCCAAGTGTTCACTGTGGGGTGTGCCTGTTAATTTTATACAAAAGAAGGATGGGTCATGGAGACTATGCATTAATTAGAGTCATTTGAACAAGGCAACGATAAAGAATAAGTATTTGTTACTGAAGATAGATGATCTGTTTGATAAGATGAACGGTGCGATAATGTTTTGAAAGATTGATTTTTTATCAGGGTATCGCCAGTTACGGATCAAGGAGGATGATGTCCCTAAGACCGCCTTTAATATGAGGTTTGGACATCACGAGTTTACTATTTTACCGTTTTGAATGACAAATGCCTCAAGGGTATTTATGAGTTTGATGAACAGGGTGTTCCAGGAGTACTTGGACAAGTTCGTCCAAGTATTCATTGACGATATTTTGATTTACTCTCGGACGACGGAGGAGCACGACAAGCACTTGTGCCTGGTACTACATTGTTTACGAGAGCACAAATTGTATGGGAAGTTGTCCAAATACTCATTTTATCAATCAAAGATTCACTACTTAGGGCATGTCATCTCAGACGAAGGTATCGTCGTGGATCCAACAAAGGTCGAGGCTATTATGGAATGGCCTGCGCTGATGAATGTCCCAGAAGTGCATAGCCTCATGGGTTTAGCAAGATACTATCGAGAATTCATTGAGGGATTTTTGAAGATAGCAAATTTGATCACTAATTTGCATAAGTGATCGGATTTGCAGAAGAAGAACAAGAAGTTTGTTTGGACTGAGAAATGCACGGAAGCTTTTAGGAGGCTCAAGGATCTATTGACAACGACATCGATACTAAAGGTCCCTGACATGGACGTAGACTTCTTGGTATGCACCGATGCATCCAAGGAGGTCTTAGGCGTAGTCTTCATGAAAGACGGTCGATTGATCGCATACATCTCGAGGAAACTGAGAAGGCATGAGGAGAACTATGCGACGCATGATTTGGAGTTGTTATCCATTGTATATGACTTGAAGGTTTGGAGACACTAACTTGTTTGATGAAAATTTGAACTGAAGGAAGACCACTATTGACTACAACACATATTTACGCAAAGTGACATGAATGCGTGACAACGACATTGATCAGAATTTATTAGCGAGTACAACTTCGAGATTACTTACATAAAAGGAACAATGAACCGAATGGCAGATGCATTGAGTTGGAGACCACACATCTTTTCGGTGTTTCCTCCTCAAATGAATCTACGTGAAAATATTCTAACTTTACAGTGTGACAAAACACAATGATGGTACCAAGATTTGAAGGATTTACGTTTGATGACGATGGATTATTGAGGTTTAAAAATTGGATTTACATACCACCGAACGATGAGCTGAGGAGTTTGATCCTAAACGAAGCTCATAGAGTAGTGTAAATGGCTCACCCAGGAGTCATGAAGATGAGGGAATACCTTAAACCCTTATTCTTCTGGAAGGGAATGAAGTCAGATATAGTCAACCATGTGCCCAGATGTCTAGAATTTCAGCAGGTAGAGGATGAACATAGACATCCAGCAAGATTACTACAACCACCCGCTATTCTGGAATCGAAATGGGAGGTTATTTCGATGGATTTTATTGTTGGATTTCCACTGACGATAAGGAGACATGACTCGATTTTCATAGTAGAAGACTCTCTGATGAAGATTTCTCACTTTATTCTTATGCATACGACGTATCAGGAACCTAACATAGCTAGAGTTTTCATTAGTGATATTGTGAGGTTGCATGGTGTGCCTAAGAGGATTATATCTGATCGAGGATCAGTGTTTACTAGGAGATTTTGGACAAGTTTCCAAGATGCCTTGGGAACCCAACTTAACTTCAGTACTGAGTATCACCTAGAGACTGGCGGGTAGACCGAATGAATGAACCAGACCTTGGACGACATGTTGCGCATGTACTTGATGGACCAACAAAAGAGTTGGGAAGAATTCTTTCCACTGGTGGAATTCGCTTTAACAACAGTTACCAAAGCACCATTAAGATGGAACCTTTTGAGTTTATTTACGGGCGACCATGTCAGACGCCTTTGAGTTGGGATCGGCTTGAGGATAGGGTCCTGGTGGGACCAGAAGTGATCCAATAAATGGAAGAGAAAATGCAAACAATAATACAAAGGATTAAAGAAGCACAGGATCGACAGAAGAGTTATGACAATGCGCACCGTGTCGATCGTAGTTACGTGGTTGGAAATCAAGTCTTATTGGGGGTTAAACCGCATAAGAGTTTGATTAAGTTTGGGAATGGAGATAAAAACTCTCCTAGGTTTGTGGGACCTTTCGAGATTATGGAGAGGAAGGGGCCCATGGCCTATCGACTAGCCTTGCCTGATTCTTTGAGGCATATGCACGATGTTTTTCACGTATCTGTTTTGATACATTATATTAGTGATCCTACACACGTTATTGACATAATTTCTTTGCATGTATCGGATGAGGGGGTGCTCCAGCTGAGCCGATCCACATCCTGGATCATTGCGTTCGACAGCTATGATGTTGAATAGTAGATCAGGTCAAGGTCCAGTGGGACAACTATAGTCTACACTCGGTGACCTAGGAGGACGCATATGATATGTGTCAACAGTTTCCATTTTTGTTTGATAGATAGAATTATGATACTTTGATACACATTATTTTGGCACTTATACTGTGAAACTTCAGGACGAAGTTTAGAAAAAGAGAGGGTGTATGTAACATCCCGCTCTTGCGTACATTGAGTGAACTTATTCTTTGAGGACACTTGCTTGCAAGTGATCCAGATTATTATACTATTAAACATTTGATTTTGATTATGAGGCATTATCGGTTGATGACATGTTGTTTTTCTACATTTACATAGACAAGTGCTATTGACTCGGTTTTACTAAGTGTGCAAGATTTTGGACCTCGAGGATGCAGAGGCATCGAAGAAACCCCTTGGAATCTGGATCAAGTCAGGGAGTGAACTTTGGGGTTTGATTATTTTATATGTGATATTAGTGCATCTGATTAGATGATATGATTATGGATATATTTCTAACATGATTCGTTGATGATGTAGGCTAACGATAGCTTGTTGAACAAACTCGCATGTGGAGTAGAGGGGTCACGCTCGACTACCAGAGATGTTGAGGGAGAGGTGTGGACAAAATCCCTACCATATCCTACTAGCACTCCCATCGTGGCTCGAATTGTATATTAGCGATTACCTAGTTTGAGATGACCCACGATGCCATGAGGGAAGACTGTGACAGTTTCTCACGATGATTCTAAGGGGCACGCAATAAGGCAGGGGCCTTATTCCTTAGAGGCCCTTAGTCTCCCACAAGATCACCTGGCGGAGTATTGACTACAAGGTTTTTTTATGTCTACCAAGTCAGTCAAGAGGTGAGTGGCACCCTTGGAGCATGTGGTGTGTCCTGAAGGGCACGTCGCGCAAGAAAAATGGAAAGAGGCGAGTGGCTCCCTTGGAGCATGTGGTGCGTCCTGAAGGGAACATCGTGTAAGAAAAATGGAAAGAGACGAGTGTCACCCTTGGAGAATGTAGTGCATCCTGAAGGACATGTCGCATAAGAGAAACAGAAAGAGGCGAGTGGCACCCTTGGAGCACCTAGTGCATCTTGAAGGGAACGTCATGTTGTTATTTAATAATTGGATAAACCTAGAAGGATTTAGGAGGAATAACATGTTAAGGAATATTTAAAACTTTTCCCCTATTAAAAATGTTGCCCAACCTAGGGAAATAAAGACTAGGTCTAAATTATACTTGTGATAAAAAATTCTCGATTTATTTAAAAAATTATATATATATTTATAACATATATAAACATAAAAATAGAATAAATAATAATGTTAATATTCTTTAATCTTGTCACAAGAAGTGGGTAAGGAATTAAATTGATTT
>ML782468.1:178092-194368 GCA_009831015.1 Picea engelmannii | reverse complement strand
TTATACATGGTTATTTTTTTATTATTGTATTTCGATTTGTTAGACCATATATTATATGGCTTAAAATACCATACTAATTTTGTTAATCAAATATTCAATGACCATAAAAATAATATCAAATGTGTTTTTAATTATCAACCTTTGTTATATAAAGAAAAACATTTTTGCATGGCATTATAGAGTTCATGTTATAAATAATTGATTGGTAGTTTTATAAATGTAGAGGTATTTAATACATAAAATATATTATAGAAGTGGGATTTTAGTCCTAGTTTTGGAAGTCAAACTATGGAGGTGATTTTTCCATTGTTCTAGAGACTTGTACTAGAGTTAGAGACAACATGTATGCAGTTTGGGAGATTTCTGATGTAATCTGAGCATTTTAACATCATTAATATAGTGGTCACTCATTGGAAGTGGACCTAGAGACATATCCCAGAATGGGTGAACTCTATTATCAACCTCATATTTGTCTCTACTTTATTATTTATGTTATTCTTTCTTCAATTCCACAATTCTTAATTACTCACTAAGTGTTTTTGAGTATTGAGAAAAATAATTTTACTTTTATAACTTGCAAATAAGTCACATTTTCATTTCACTTGAAATATTTTAGGGATGAAATCCTAACCATAGTCTTCAATATGTTCTAATAAGCTCAGGAAACCCTAGTGACTCAAAGAGATAGAGATCATGTACAAAATAATATCCAATGGAGAGAGAGGAGTAGTGTACTCTAGTATTTGGCATTTCTACATAGAAATGAAGGAAAATGAGAGGACTCTCTCCTTCCTCTATATTAAAGAGGTAAGGGAGGAAAATAATACCTATGTACATCTATTCCCTTACAACCAACCTACAATAACATATGTAGGTTGACACATGCAGACTGACACACTTTGAGGGTAAACATTTCCATGAACCAAGGTGATGTTGTCTATAAGAGAGGATTCAAATGAAAGAGTATTGATTGATGTCTATCCAATGCTTTACTACAAGCGTCCAATATAATCCATATTGTATAGAGAAAAATTAACTCCATGATGAAAAATTATCCTCCTCCAATGTAGGGTGCTCTTCAAGTAGGACATGATCTCCACATGCCCATCATGTAGAATTCCATAAAATTTTCTAAATATATTCAATGCCTCGGGGAATATTATGATGAAAGAACCACACTGAGGTCAAGAAACCATTTATTAATTCACATATAATGTGTAAATCCACCATTTACCATCTCCCATGCACAAATCCATCATGGACTATCCATGGGTTGATCATACACCATGTACCCCAAATATCATGAATCACCACCAAACATTGTGTAAACATTTTTGGACTAATTCTAAAAAATATAAATCCCTCTTTACAAGGAAATGGTATTCACCAACACCTATGGTCTCTATCTAGGCTACACCAAACCCATCATCTACAAATTTATACTTTTTGTAGTCTTGGAATCAACCATTATCTCTTGGAAAAAATTGTGGTCCATGAAATCATTGAATCTTAATCCTCCAAAGCATAATGAACACCTATGAATTTGAAGGAGAATAACCCTATATAATAAGAAACATACCAAAACCCAACATTAACTAAGCCAACATCATGGTCCAAAGTCTCCAAAACATACATTATGAGATTTGTATGCTATATTGTAAAGATAAACTAATCTCCATAAAGGATCGCCTCATTAGAGGAAATGACGATGTTGAATAGGTCACTAGAGATAGTAGGGTTGAAGGCCCATATGGGGAAAGTGAAATGGTCATACTCCTTGGAAAGTGGAGAAGTTTGAATAGAATTTGTAGAATCCATTTGGTTATCTTGATAAGCATATTTAACTACAATCAGATGCATGACTGAACCTATATATCCATTTACTCGCTCGAAATTCAAAGGATCCAAAAAATATAAGGATCCTCCAAATATGGAATAGTGAAAGTAGGTGAGTAAAATGGTACATAGCTCTCACCATATTTTTTTTTAGTATCTTCTTCTCTAATTTTAACTTTATGATAACCTGATCTCAAGTGAATCTTGGACAATATATTTTCTCCCTTCCACTGATCAAAAATATCATTAATACTTGGAAAATTATATTATTCTTGCTTGTAACCTTGTTCAGTTGTATAAAGTCAATACATAACCTCAACGTTCCATGTTTTTTCTTAAAAAAAGAACTGGGTCTCCCCAACAAGAAATACTTGGGCGTATGTACCCCTTGTTCAAAAACTATTCTATATTATTTATAATTATTTTAGCTCCTATGTGCTCATTTTGTATGGATTTTTGGACATTGGACAACTCCAGGCATTAAATCAATAGAGAAATCTATACCCCTATTTGGTGGAAATATTGTAAACTCTCCAAATACATTCCCATACTCTTTAAACAATAGATAATCTTCAAGACTTGGCTTATTAACCTTCATTGGATCATCCATATGGGTTTCATATATATGACACCATTTTCTGAAACTTATTTTCAACTACAATGTTGAAATTTCTCAAATAGATATAGGCCTTGGAATACCTTGCACTGTCCTTGAATTTCCTTCCTCATCAAGACATGTGAAAGACTTTTTATAAAAATATAAGACAAGACAATGTTTTTCTAGTCATTCCATACCAATCAAGTAGTCATAATACCCGAGTAGTATCATGTTCAAATCTTCCTTAGTGTTAATTACATTCATGTTTACTTGGAAATATTTAACAAGCTCATTGATTCTTCTCTTGGTTCCAATAGCTAGCTAAACAAACCAATATTTTCCATGCTTACATTTATTCAATTTAAATATTTCAACTAGATTTGGATCTATATAGAAATGGCTAGATATAAAATCAATCAAAATAGATTTTGGATTATTATAAATCTTACCTTCCACCTCAATCATGTGGGACTAATAGCTTGATTTTCTATTTCCCAAGGATGCATAGATCCTTGGAATGATTTTTCCCAAGTCCTCTATTGTCTCCTCTTTCTTGATGTTATGAACAATCTTCATTTTATCTCTCCAATGAGGACAATATTTATGCATGTGATCTCCTTCACATCTTCAACACTTGATGGGATGCTAACCTGGCCTCTTTCTCAAGGAATATGTCATTTTTTATCACCTTCAGATCGTTTCCCTTGTTGATATTATTGAAATATATTCCTAATGAAAGGTGGCTTGAATATCCATATAGGATAAATTTTCTACCCATAAGGTAATGTCTCCACATCCTTAAGTCATGTATTATTGCTTCCAACTCTATGTCATTTCTAGCATAATTTATTTCATGATCCTTCAAATTTTTTGCACTAATAAAAAATTACATGTCATTTTTGTATGAGGACTCCACAAATCCCTTCCTTGCATGAATATACACAGAAAAAATACCTCATATAGATTTGAAACTTTTAAAATAGGTGCATTGGTTAGTAAATCCTTTATGTTATCACATTCAATAGCATAATCCATTAATAAACATGACAAATATCCCCATGGAATAATAATTCAAATATTTGCAAGATATCAATTAGACGGGAAAAGAGTATTTTTATTAATATATGATCAACAGAAGTGAAAATGTTACAGACTTTTGTGTCGGCACGGTTCAGAACCGAGAAACTAAGTTCCTTCTCGTTGGGCCTCCACCACTTCAATCCTCCACCAAAGGAAAGCTCATAAAAGAGAAACAATATGGTTCTCAATCAATATATAACAAACCTCCTGTTCGTCACGACGACGAACCTCTTATAACAAGTAAAAATAAATAAAAATTGTGTGTGTGTGCATGTACAAGGGTAATAAATATATTATACTCTGCATAGCAATGTGATGATGAACATGTCGCATGCAATGGTGACAACAACATAACGACCTAAGACGCACATCAAGTATCTGCATGCAATGAATGAAAATCAATCGACAAATAAATAAGACTGACTACCCGCCCGTCCTACCCTGCAATGTTTAGGACCTCCAAGACACATAAGCAATTCTCAAGCCCATGTTCCCATCGATTTTAACCATTTAAGGTCTCAGGGTTGGCGACTGTTCTGAGGAACATGGAGGTGTCTACATCCCACCCAACACAAGCAGACCAAGCCTGCTAAGCTAATAACAATAACATAACCTTCAATCGCAATCAACAAGGTAATCTACATTAAGGTAAAATGTGATAGTAAAACATTATTAACTTATTAAGGTACTCAATACTATTACAGTATTGCATGGGAGGTGTACCTTCAATCAATTACAAGACAAAGACAATTAAATTAGCAAGTAAGGTAATTAGCACAGTCCGTTCAACTCCAATTCGAGCTCGACTTCGCATGTCTAAAGTGCATAATGTCATCGGGATATAATCAAATTAGTCTTAAAGAAATTCATTGCACAAGTTTAAATTATAATGTGCTCAGGGTTCCATCTAAATCAATTTGCCTTAAATTATTTTTATTGTTATAAGTATTCTGTTTTAAAGTCGATATCTAATAATCACATTAGATATATATAACAATGTCCCCAGAAGTAGATTATGTACATCTTATCAACCTTTACCCAAAATTCCCCTCCCACTAATATTAATAATGAAAACACTTAATGACTTTAAATATACTAACCCATCAAAAAATTAACCATTTCATAGCCATATAAGGATATCTAATTAAAAATTCTATAATATTTATAAACTTCAATCATACTGAATGATAAAGAAAATCTACACTATAGTAGATCATGTGTAATTTCGATGCACCACAATCATGATAGAATAATAAAAACTAAAATAAAGGATATTAATAATTAAAGAGAAAAGAAGAACGGGACATTATTAATTAAATAAAAGAAAGACAATTTACCTTTTGGAAGCAAGGATTATATTATAGGTTGTATACTAAAGGCGATGACCATTACATCGTTGTTCATCAACAAATGTAATTCTATAAATCTCCAGGCGATAAATTCAATGGCGGTCTGAAATATGCCAGTGACTATGTCCAATTCGACTGTAAACTTTAAGACTATTCTACGAATCCAACGAGAACCAAATCTACACACAATCAAAGCAATTTATCTGCTAAAAACGGTTGAAGATTTATTGCCTGGCATTTATCATGAGCAATAACTGGGAGTTAATAATTTAGCAATAAAAGGCGTTTAAGACCATTCACTGCCAGGTAAGGGTAATGTCTCGGGCATTAATACTGAATAGTTTAGCTTTACAGAAATTAACTTGCTACTGGGAGTAGTTAGGGAGAACTGTTGCCCAACGCAAATAAGGAATAAGTGCCGAATTTAAACATTACAAAAATGAAATGAGACTTAAGGAGGTGCAACACATATGTGAAAGGCACAACAACCAAGCGCAGGGCAGTCAGTGATTAGGATGAAAAGGAGACCAGAAGGCGTAGGGATAAATTATGTCCAAGGCAAGGCGCGGAAGGGTACGACTATCTAGAAGTGAAGGTTCTGCAAAAATCATTGCCAAAATTTTATAATCTTGCAAATCGAAACGGTCACTGAGGGTTATTTCCCAACGACTCTCACTCCTTCTATATAAGTAGTGACTACTAAGCCATCTATCACCTAAATCTTTTGTGGTAAGCGTTAAGGAGATAGGCTACCCAAAAATCGCTGGAAGGATGTAAGGCGGGGTTCTAAATTTGTCAGACAACCTGACTCTCTCTATTTAGAGATAGGCATGTTTACCTTGGTAAAAGGGACTCCTAAATCGGTAATGTTGAGTAGTTGATCATTCCAGGGTTTACAATTAATAACGAAACTTAAGTTTTCAAGTGGAGTTAGGAGCGTAAGACAGGTTAAGTTCGCTAAATGCCATGAAGTTGAGACTATGCTAGGCCGTTGTCAAGACTATGATTCCATCGTTGTCGATGGCTCAGACCAATAGTTTTTTTTTTTTGTTTTTACTTTGGTGCTTCTCACAACAATGACTGTTCCAGAAACAAGGCAATCAAATTATCTAGAAATCTAACTTAATCATTTGAGGCCTTGATTAGTGTTGGCTGGGAACGATAACAGCAAAAAAATGTGTATGCCAAAAGATTGTCAACATCAACACCTCCAGTGCATTAACACATCCAGGGATCAATTGGCATGGATAGTTCATCTAAGATACACCACCATTGTTGCTAAAATGCTGCATGTTATCGCTAAACATCACTATATAACGGTTTCTATCAACTAGCTAAAATTTCGTTGAGTTCAAAGGTGCCAGCGATGTCTCGTTCAAAGGGATATGAAATTTTACATATAATCTAGCACTGTCTGGTCTAAGGAATGTCCAAGTTAATATAATCCAGCATTGTCTAGTTTAAAGGGATATACAATTTACATATAATCCAACGCTGTATGGTCTAACGAATGTGCAAGTTAATATAATCTAGCATTGTCTAGTCTAAAGAGTAAGCAATTTAAATAAAAGGATAGTTTAGTTTTTTTTTTTTAAAAGGAAAACGTCTATTGCAGAGTCAATGTCCATCAAAGATTGCTAAAGTTTATTTTCTAAGAGAGAAAATGATTATTGCAAGGACAGTTAATCGTTGGCCAACAAAATTACAAGCACAAGCCAAAATCCATCAACATAAACGCAGAGATAGATGTATCCATCAATGATCAATAACGCAGGGTTAAGTTGCTCATCTAAGCATAGACACAGAGTAAATTTATCCATCCATGCATAAAAACATAGTCAATAACGTAAAAATGCAGGAATGTCCTGCGAGATAAAAAGGCGAAGTAAAAGGAGATAAAACTAGGTATAAACATGCCGAATTCATTTACAAACAATATTCAGATCCAAGCATAAGGCCTAATGCATTCTACTCTACAAAATAAAAGCGCATATCGTTGCCTTATTGCCTGCTTCAAATGACATCCCGTGCTTCGTGCTCTCCCGCTCACCGACCGTCAAGACCTCACCGGTACCTCCCAGCCAATGCCAGGGGTACTCTGCTTCCCCCTTATCCCCCCGATCTACAAAGAGGCCACACACTATCTAGAGGGTACGTCTAGCTCCTAACTCGCCTCACAAGACCAAACTACCAATCCCCTCCGAGCTCGAAAATCCAAACTCCCACAAGTAAATCAGTCAAGTCACTATTTCGGCAGCATAACGTTATGCTAACCGCCAATCCCTTCATCCTTCCCTTTCCTCTATTTTATAGAGTTTCCAACTTCCTTTCTTTCCCTAAATCTCATTTAATTAAAGTTTTAATACAAAATTCCTAAAAATTCTCCTTCGTACAAGTGTCATCCATCCCCCACGTTTCTCCATTAATTATTTTCTTTAATTAATTAATTGTCTTATTTCCCTCACCCACCTAGAGTTACTCCTAAAATCACTCCTAGGTGTCCCTAGATTCCCCTACATGTTTTAAAGGCTTTTCCTAAAATGAAAATGCTAAATCAGTTTAAAATTAGAAGGTTCTTAAATGGAGATTCTTTACTAAGTTGGTTTCCCTCTTTTTACCATGAGTTCCCCTCTTTCCCTCTTTAGGTTACCTCCTTTCCCTAATTTCCTAATTTTTATATTTCCTTCTTTCCCCCTCTTTTTTTTATGAGCTAGAAATGACAGTTGTGCAAATTAACCTCTTTTTATGTTTATTATTAATTTAATATTTTTTTAAACTATCAAAAGTTAAAATAATTAATTTTTCTTTACATTTTATATCCACGGATTTTATTTAATTTCTTGCTCCCTTCATTTTACCCAAAATTTATGAAGACAAAAATCGTTACTTAAATGGTTTTTATTTTAACATTTTATTATTTTATTTTTATATAGATATTTTCTTAAGGGTAGACAAAATTTTACCCCTAGTGAAGTTTTAGACTTAGAATTTAGATTTTGACTGGGCGACATTTAATTAGGGAAGTTGTTTTATGATTTCTTAATGTGTTATTTGTCTTACGACCATCTAGGTTCATCCCTCTATCATCATCAACGCGACGTGCCCTTCAAGACGCACTACGTGCTCCAAGGGTGCCACTCGCCTTTGTTGTTCCCTTGCGTGGTGTGCCATTTAGGTTACACTACGTGCTCCAAGGGTGTCACTCGCCTCTTATTTCTTTTGTGTGACGTGCCCTTCGGGATGCACCACGTGCTCCAAGGGTGCCACTCCTCTCTTGACTGATTGGTAAACATCAATAACCCCTGGAGTCAACACTCCACTAGGTGAACTTGTGGGAGACTAAGGGCTTCTAAGGAATAAGGTTCCCTCCTTATTGCGTGCCCCTTAGAATCATCACGAGCGACTATCGCAGTCTGCCCTCACGACATTGTGGGTCCTCTTGAACTAGGCAATCGTTAACCTACAGTTCGAGCCACGACGAGAGTGCTAGTAGGTTGTGGCAGGGTTGATGTCCACACCTCTCCCTCAACCTCTCTAGTATTTGTGTGTGACCCCTTTACTCCATATGTGAGTCTGGTCGACAAGCTATCGTCAGCCTGCATCATCAACAAATCATGTCAGAACATGTCCACATCATATGATCTAATCAAATGTACTAATATCACAGTAAATCAATTAAACCCTAATAGCACACTCCCTGACTCGATCCAGATTCCAAGGGGTTCCATCAATGCCTCTGCATACTTAAGGTCCGAAATCCTGCACACTCTGTAAAACTGAGTCAATAGCACCTGTCTAGGTCAATGTAGTAAAACAACATGTCATCTACCAATGACGCATCATAATCAAAGTCAATTTTTTTAATATCATAATAATCCAGATCACTTGCGTGTAAGTGTCCTCAAAGAATAAGTTCGCTCAGTTCTCCAGAGCAGGATGTTACATACACCCCCTCTTGGTCTAAACTTCATCCCGAAGTTTCTTAGTATAATGCCGAAATAAGTGTATCATAGTATCGTATGTCTATCTATCAAACAAAAATGGAAACTGTTGGCGCATATCATATGTGTCCTCCCAGGTCACCGAGTGTGGACTATAATTGTCCCATTGGACCTTGACCTGATCCACCGTTCAACGTAGTAGTTGTCGGACGCGATGATCCAAGATGGGGACTAGCTCAGACGTGAGCGCTCCCTCATCCGATACCTGCAAGGAGCTCATGTCAATAACATGTATAGGATCACTAATATAATGTCTCAAAATAGATACATGAAAAACATCATGCATACGCCTCAAAGAATCAGGCAAGGCTAGTCGATAAGCCACGGGCCCCTTTCTCTCCACAATATCGAAGGGTCCCATGAACCTAGGAGAGAGTTTAGCTCCCTTCCCAAACTTGATTGAACTCTTGTGTAGTTTAACCTGCAATAAGACTCGATCGCCGACCTCGTAACTACGATCGACACGGTGCGCATCGACATAACTCTTCCGACGATCCTGCACTTCTTTAATCCTTTGTCTTATTGTCTACATTTTCTCTTCAATTTCTTGGATCACTTTTGGTCCCACCAGGACCCTATCCTCAAGCTGATCCCAACTCAAGGGCGTCTGACATGGTCGCCCGTAAAGAAACTCGAAAGGCACCATCTTAATGGTGCTATCGTAACTGTTGTTGTAAGTGAACTCCACTAGTGGAAAGAATTCTTCCCAACACTTTTGTTGGTCCATCACGTACATGCGTAACATGTCTTTGAAGGTTTGGTTCATTCGTTCAGTCTGCCCATCAGTCTCTGGGTGATACGCAGTACTAAAGTTAAGTTGGGTTCCCAAGGCCTCTTGGAAACTCATCCAAAATCATCCAGTAAACACCGATCCTCGATCAGATATAATCCTCTTACGCACACCATGCAGCCTCTCAATCTCACTGATGAAAACTCTAGCTATGGTAGGTGCCTGATACGTCATACACACAGGAAGAAAGTTAGCACTCTTCGTCAGATTGTCTACTACTACGAAAATCTAGTCATGTCTCCTTGTCGTCAGTGGCAATCCAACAATAAAATCCATCGAAATAACTTCCCATTTTGATTCTGGAATGGCATGAGGTTGTAGTAATCCTGCTAGGTTTCTATGTCCAGCCTTTACCCGCTAATATTCTAGACATATGGCCACATAGTTGGCTATGTCTGCCTTCATTCCCTTCCATAAGAATAAGGGTTTAAGGTCTGCCCTCATCTTCGTGACTCCCGGGTGAGCCATGTAAACTGATCTATGAGCCTCGCTTAGGATCAACTTCCTCAACTCGTCGTTTGGAAACACGTAAATATGACCTTTAAACCACAATAAACCATCGCCATCAAATGAAAATCCATCAAATCGTGGTACCATCATGGTGTTTTGTCCGATAAAACCCTCGACCTCTTTGTACCAGTCATTGTCATGCTGTAAATTTAGAATATTTTTACGTAGATTCGTCTAAAGAGGCAACACCGAAAAGATGTGTGGTCTCCGACTCCAAGCATATGCCACTCGGTTCACTATTCCCTTTATGTAAGTAATCTCAAAGTCGTACTCTCTAAGCAATTCCAACCAACGTCACTGTCGTGTGTTCAAGTCACTTTGCGTAAAAATGTGTTGTAGTCCACAATGGTCAGTCTTTAGTTCAATTTTTTGTCCAACAAGGTAGTGTCTCCAAACCTTCAAGGCACATACGATGGCTAATAACTCAAAATCATGCATCGCGTAGTTCTCCTCATGCTTCTCAGTTTCCTCGAAATGTAAGAAATCACTCGTCTGTCTTGCAACAAGACTCCGTCTAAACCTTCCTTGTATGCGTCTGTGCATACCAAGAAGTCCACGTCCATGTCAGGGACCTTTAGTATCGGTGTTGTTGTCAACAATTCCTTAAGCCTCCGAAATGCTTCCGCGCATTTCTTGGTCCAAACAAACTTCTTGTTTTTCTTCTGCAATTCCGTGATTGGATTTGCTACCTTTGAAAATCCCTCGATGAATCGTCGATAGTATCCTACCAAACCCATGAAGCTACGCACTTCTGGGACATTTTTCGACGCAGGCCATTCCATAATAGCCTCGACCTTTGTCGGATCCACGACGATTCCTTCGTCGGAGATGACATGCCCTAAGTAGTGAATCTTCGATTGGTAAAAAGAGAATTTGGACAACTTCCCATACAATTTGTGCTCTCACAGACACTGTAGTACCAAGCGCAGGTGCTCATCATGCTCCTCCGTCGTCCGAGAGTAAATAAAAATATCATCAATTAATACTTGGACGAAATTTTCTAAGTAGTCGCAGAACACCCCATTCATCAAACTCATAAATACCCTTGGGGCATTTGTCAGTCCAAACGGTAAAATAGTAAACTTGTAGTGTCCAAAACTCATCTTAAAGGTGGTATTAGGGATGTCATCCTCCTTTATCCGCAACTGGTGATACCCTGATCGCAAGTTGATCTTGGAGAACACCGTCTCACCCTTCATTTGATCGAACAGATCATCAATTCTCGGCAAGGGATACTAATTATTCATCGTGACCTTGTTCAGTTGATGGTAGTCAATGCAAATCCTCCACGATGTGTCCTTATTTCATATGAAAATAATAGGTGCACCCTACGATGACACGCTAGGACGTATCAATCCTAGGTCCAAAAACTCCTTCAGTTGCATTTTCAACTCTTGTAACTCCAGGGTCGACATTCAATAAGGCGTTCTTTCTATTGGTTTAGTCCCCAGTTTTAGGTATATGGTAAACTCCAATTCCCTCTCCAACGAAATCCCGGGTAACTCCTCTGGAAACACGTCTGCAAACTCACTCACCACCGGAAGGTTTTCTAGACCTTCTACTACTCCCTTCTCGTTTAACGTAAGGATCACATAAAGCTTGCACCCCTTGTGCATGCTCTTCCAAAGTTGCAAGGAAGAGATGAACCTCAAGGAAGCTCCCTGGTTCCATCCTACAATCACACGTCTCTGTCCCTCATCATCGACCAAGATCAACCATTTTGTCTTATAGTTGAGTATCACCTCATGCGATTAGAGCCAATCCATACCAATCACGACATCATAAGATCCTAGGATCGTGATGTACAGGTTGGCCCTTGTGACAAACTCTCCCAGGTGAAGGATACAACCCGTAGCCTTTCCTCCAACCTTCTGTTTGGCTCTCGAAGCCATCTCTACGAAGATAAACTCGTCCTGTTCGACTGCCTTTACCTTAATCCTTTTTAGCGCTGCACCAGAAATGAAACTCTCGGTAGCACCGGGATCTATCAAAATACTAAGGGTTTGGTCAGTGACGGTACCTGTCGTCTCGAGCATAGTCGACTGATGCTCTGCCTGGCGGTTATTAACCGTGGCATGAATCCGATGGGCCTTGCCCATATCTCCCACAGTAGTGGGTCCGGATGATCCGGATGCTCTGGTCCTCTCCACAAGACATTCGCGTTGGTAGTGTGGCTCCCCACATGTCCAACACCCCTTATTTGGCCCAGTACTCCTGGTACCTGAAGTAGAAGATGACGACCCACCGGCCTGGAACCGTGGTCTATTCTGCTGAACAGGCCTAAAATGATGCTACTGCGGGCGACACTGTTGCTGATGTTGTGGTCCCCGATAAGGTGTCCACTGCTGAGGCATCGGTCATCGGGGTGTAGTGAAAGTGGATCCCCTATGGAAGCCATGATATCCCATCGTATGTCTCGTTGGTGTCTAGTGTTTCGGTGTTCCAGATGAACCCTGCCCTTCTAGTCTCACTGGAGTCCTGGTCTGACCCCCACTAGTAATCTCCTCCTCAACTATGAGGGCCTTCTGGACGACATCATGCAAGGTTTGAGGAATCAAAATCCTAACCTTTGCACGCAGACTGCCGTTAAGGCCGAACACGAACCTGTTGACCTTAAGTTTCCCCGTGTTAAGGTGCAGAGCATACCGGAGTAGCTCCATAAACGAGCCTTGTAATCAGGCACCGTGCGACCTCCCTGTCGTAATGCATTGAACTCATTGAACTAACGCGCAATGAATTCCTATGAAAGGTACCTCTCTTGGAACCGTTCTTCGAACACTTCCCATGAAATGTCTTCGATGGCCATGTTCAGTTGCGGTAGGAGCGTCTTCCACCATAGAAGAGCACTCCCCTTCAGTTGAAAGACTTCCATGCGGAACTTCATGTTGGAGGTGTAATCGCGAAGTGTGAAGCACATCTCCATATTCTCCAACCATGCCTCAGCGGATGTGTCGTCTGGGGCACCGAAGAACTCGAGAAATTTGACCTTCTTGAGTTGACGGTGAATGCTACCTGTACCGACCGAAGCGCGTGGTGGAACCTCAACGGGTGCCGACACCCTTGCCTCATCTCTATCCAAATGGTTGATCAGTACCTCAGACATGTGCTAAAAAGATCTCATCATCCTGAATACATCACCAACTGCTATCTGCTCCTGTTCGATAACCTGCTCGTCTCCCTGGGGGTTAGACCCCTCAGGTGTGGATTCTACTGGAGGCGTCGCACCTCCTCCCCTAGCACCCCGTCGTCTGCCTCACCGACGTCCTCTAACCATGATTACCTGCACACACACAATCAACTCAATTAGCAACAGTATAATCAAATCATGTCAACGAAATCCATAGCGATCCCAAGTCGTGGGTTGAATCCGCTCTGATACCATATATAACAAACCTCTCTTTCGTCACGACGACGAACCTCTTATAACAAGTAATTTTTTTTTTTTTTTTTATGTGTGTGTGCGTGTACAAGGGTAATAAATATATTATACTCTGCGTAACAATGCAACGACGAACATGTCGCATGCAACGGTGACAACAACATAACGACCTAAGACACACATCAAGTATCTACATGCAATGAATGACAATCAATCTTCAAATAAATAAGACTGACTACCCACCCGTCCTACCCTACAATGGTTAGGACCTCCAAGACACATAATAAATGCTCAATACTAGGTTCCCATCGATTTTAACCATTTAAGGTCTCAGGGTTGGCGACCGTTCTGAGGAACATGGAGGTGTCTACATCCCGCCCGACACAAGCAGACCAAGCCTACTAAGCTAATAACAATAACATAGTCTTCAATCGCAATCAACAAGGTCATCGACATTAAGGTAAAATGTGATAGTAAAACATTATTAACTTATTAAGGTACTCACTACTGTTACAGTATTACATGGGAGGTGTACCTTCAATCAATGACAAGACAAAGACAATTAAATTAGAAAGTAAGGTAATTAGCACAGTCCGTTCAACTCCAATTCGAGCCCGACTTTGCATGTCTAAAGTGCATAATGTCATTGGGATATAATCAAATTAGTCTTAAAGAAATTCACTGCGCAAGTTTAAATTATAATGTGCTCAGGGTTCCATCTAAATCAATTTGCCTTAAATTATTTTTATTGTTATAAGTATTTTGTTTTAAAGTTGATATCTAATAATCACATTAGATATATATAACAATGTCCCCAGAAGTAGATTATTTACATCTTATCAACCTTTACCCAAAATTCCCCTCCCACTAATATTAATAATGAAAACACTTCATGACTTTAAATATACTAACCCATCAAAAACTTAACCATTTCATAGCCATATAAGGATATCTAATTAAAAAATATATAATATTTATAAACTTCAATCATACTGAATAATAAAGAAAATCTACACTATAGTAGATCATGTGTAATTTCGATGCACCACAATCATGATAGAATAATAAAAACTAAAATAAAGGATATTAATAATTAAAGAGAAACGAAGAACGGAAAATTATTAATTAAATAAAAGAAAGCCAATTTACCTTTTGGAAGCAAGGATTATATCATAGGTTGTATACTAAAGGCGATGACCATTACATCGATGTTCATCAACAAATGTAATTCTATAAATCTGCAGGCGATAAATTCAATGGCGGTGTGAAATATGCCAGTGACTGTGGTCCAATTTGACTACAAACTTTAAGGTTGTTCTACAAATCCAACGAGAACCAAATCTACTCATAATCAAAGAAATTTATCTGCTAAAAATGGTTAAAGATTTACTACCAGGCATTTATCATGAGAAATAACCGAGTGTTAATAATTTAGCAATAAAAGGCGTTTAAGACCATTCGCTGCCAGGTAGGGGTAATGTCTCATCCATTAATACTGAATAGTTTATCTTTACGAAAATTAACTTGATGCCAGGAGTAGTTAAGGAGAACTGTTGCCCAACACAAATAAGGAATAAGTGTTGAATTTAAACATTACAGAAATGAAATGAGACTTAAGGAGGTGCAACACATATGTGCAAGGCATGGCAACCAAGGGCAGGGCAGTCAGTGATTAGGATGGCAAGGAGACTAGAAGGCGCATAAATAGATTATGTCCAAGGTAAGGCACATAGGGGTACGACTGTCTAGAAGTGAATGTTCTGCAAAAATCACTACCAACATTTTATAATCTTGCAAATCGATACAGTCACTGAGGGTTACTGCCCAACGAATGTCATTCCTTCTATATAAATAGTGACTGCTAAGCCATCTCTCACCTAAAACTTCTGTGGTAAGCGTTAAGGAGATAGGCTACCCAAAAGTCGTTGGAAGGATGTAAGGCGGTGTTCTAAATTTGTCAGACGACCTGGCTCTCTCTATTTATAGATAGGCATGTTTACCTTGGTAAAAGGGACTCCTAAATCGATAATGTTGAGTAGTCGATCATTCCAGGGTTTACAATTAATAACGAGACTTAAGTTTCCAAGTGGATTTAGGAGCGTAAGACAGGTTAAGTTCGCTAAATGCCGTGAAGTTGAGACTATGCTAGGTCGTTGTCAAGACTATGATTCCATCATTGTCGATGGCTCAGACCAATAGTTTTATTATTTTTGTTTTTACTTCAGTGCTTCTCACAACGATGACTAGTCCAGAAGCAAGGAAATCAAATTATCCGGAAATCCGACTTAATCATTTGAGGCCTTGATTAGTGTTGGCTGGGAACGATAACAGCAAAAAAATGTGTATGCCAAAAGATTGTCAACATCAACACCTCCAGCGCATTAACACATCCGGGGATCAATTGGCATAGATAGTTCATCTAAGATACACCATCGTTGCCTCTAAAACGTTGCATGCTATCGCTAAACATCACTGTATAACAGTTGCTATCAACTGGCTAAAATTTCGTTGAGTTCAAAGGTGTCTGCGTTGTCTGGTTCAAAGGGATATGCAATTTTACATATAATCCAGCACTGTATGGTCTAAGGAATGTGCAAGTTAATATAATCCAGCGTTGTCTAGTTTAAATGGATATACAATTTACATATAATCCAGCGCTGTCTGGTCTAAGGAATGTGCAAGTTAATATAATCTAGCGTTGTCTAGTTTAAAGAGTAAGCAATTTAAATAAAA
>ML782468.1:150390-177963 GCA_009831015.1 Picea engelmannii | reverse complement strand
TGTCCATCAACGATTGCTAAAGTTTATTTTCTAAAATAGAAAATGAATATTGCAAGGACGGTTAATCGTTGGCCAACAGAATTACAAGCGCAAGCCAAAATCCATCAACATAAACACAGAGATAGATGTATCCGTCAATGCTCAATAATGCAGAGTTAAGTTTCTCATCTAAGAATAGACACAGAGTAAATTTATCCATGCATGCATAAAAACGCAGTCAATAATATGACAATGCAGGAATGTCCAGCGAGATAAAAAGGCGAAGTAGAAGGAGATAACACTAGGTATAAACATGCCAAATTCATTTACAATCAATATTCAAATCCAAGCGTAAGGCCTAATGCATTCTACTCTACAAAATAAAAGTGCATACTGTTGCGCTATCGCCTGCTTCGAATGACGTCCCGTGCTCCGTGCTCTCCCGCTCGTCGACCGTCGAGACCTCACTGGTACCTACTAGCTAATGCTAGGGGTACTCTGCTTCCCCCTTAGCTCCTTGATCCGCAAAGGGGCCACACACTATCCAAAGGGTACGTCTAGCTCCCAGCTCACCTCGCAAGGCCGAGCTACCACTCCTCTCTGAGCCAGGAAATCCCAACTCCCACAAGTAAATCAGTCAAGTCACTATTCCGGATGCATAACGTTACACTAACCGTCGGTCCCTTCATCCTCCCCCTTCCTCTATTTTATAGAGTTTCCAACTTCCTTTCTTTCCCTAAATCTCATTTAATTAAAGTTTTAATAAAAATTTCCAAAAAATTCTCCTTCGTACAAGTGTCATCCATCCCCCACGTTTATCCATTAATTATTTTCTTTAATTAATTAATTGTCTTATTTCCCTCACCCACCTAGATTTACTCCTAAAATCACTCCTAGGTGTCCCTAGATTCCCCTACATGTTTTAAAGGCTTTTCCTAAAATGAAAATGCTAAATCAGTTTAAAATTAGAAGGTTCTTAAATGCAGATTCTTTACTAAGTTGGTTTCTTGCTTTTTACCATGAGTTCCCCTCTTTCCCTCTTTAGGTTACCTCCTTTCCCTAATTTCCTAATTTTTATATTTCCTTCTTTACACCCCTTTTTTTTATGAGCTAGAAATGACAGTTGTGTAAATTAAACTCTTTTTACTTATATTATTAATTTAATATCTTTTTAAACTATCAAAAGTTAAAATAATTAATTTCTTCTTTACATTTTATATCCACAGATTTTATTTAATTTCTTACTCTCTTCATTTTACCCAAAATTTATGAAGACCAAAATCGTTACTTAAATGGTTTTTATTTTAACATTTTATTATTTTATTTTTATATAGATATTTTCTTAAGGGTAGACAAAATTTTACCCCTAGTGAAGTTTTAGACATAGAACTTAGATTCTGACTAGGCGACATTTAATTAGGGATGTTGTTTTCAGATTTCTTAATGTGTTATTTATCTTAGGGCCATCCAGGTTAACCCCTCTATCATCATCAATGTGACGTTCCCTTCAGGACGCACTACGTGCTCCAAGGGTGCCACTCGCCTCTTTTGTTCCCTTGTGCAACATGCCCTTCAGGTCATACTAAGTGCTCCAAGGGTTCCGCTCACCTCTTGTTTCTTTTAAGCGACATTCCCTTCAGGACGCACCACGTGCTCCAAGGGTGCCACTTGCCTCTTGACTGATTGGTAGACATCAATAACCCCTGGAGTCAACACTTCGCCAGGTGAAGTTGTGGGAGACTAAGGGCTTCTAAGGAATAAGGCCCCCGCCTTATTGCGCGCCCCTTAGAATCATCGCGAGCGACTGTCGTAGTCTGCCCTCATGGCATTGTGGGTCCTCTTGAACTAGGTAATTGTTAACCTATAGTTCAAGCCACAACGGGAGTGCTAGTAGGCTGTGGCAGGGCTGTTGTCCACACCTCTCCCTCAACCTCTCTGGTATTGGTGTGTGATCCCTTTACTCCATATGTGAGTCTGGTCGGCAAGCTATCATCATCCTGCATCATCAACAAATCATGTCAGAACATGTCCACATCATATCATCTAATCAAATGTACTAATATCACAGTAAATCAATCAAACCCCAATAGCACACTCCTTGACCCGATCCGAAGTCCAAGGGGTTCCATCGATTCCTCTACATCCTCAAGGTCCGAAATCAATAATTACATTGTTTGTAGGCCTATAATCTTCTAGTATTTTATTCATTACTTCCAAGAATGTTTGATTGAAATATTTAATTTTTTCCTTGGAATACATTTTGATCCTTGATAATTCTAAAACTAAAATGGCCATGCTTTTGTCCCCACCAAGTTTTTTATGAAAGCAGTTTCAAAAATATTCCAGGTTGTGATTTTTCCTTGTGGTAATGTAAAATACCACATGGAATATTTTCCTCCAAAAGTTTATGGAAATAGTTGACATACAACATCTTCATGTTGCATGCCTTTTAGGTTGACTGGTAACGTCAATTTATTAATGTGATATTCTAGAGATTCTCTATTATCAGGATCAAATTTGGGAAGAAATTTCTCATGGTTTTTTAGAATATCTTGAATATCACAAGCAACTGCAACAACTCTTTGGGAAAGCCACATTATCCTAGGTAATTGATCCATTCTTCTCCCTTGGGGTTGTCTTGGACTTACTGGAGGGGTTTGTCTAGAAGATCTTGGTGGATAAGGTGGTTGGGTTCCAACAGGAGTGTGAGGTGGAGTCTATGGTGGAGACAAAGGCTTTCTTGAACCAATCTCTGCTAGGAAATTGATTAAATAATTGTCAAGATCTTCATATCCCCTCAAGATATTTGAAATTAGGGCCAAAGGATTAAGTCCATAAATGAAATTTAATTCATTGTCTTTATCTTTCTTTGACTCTATTTCTTTCAAGGATTGTGAATTTGCTTGGGGGATGACCATTTTCCTTTCTATATGCTCTTGTTAAAACACTGGATATTTAAAGTTGTGGATTGATTGTAATGATTTATTTAGAAAGAGTAGAATGAAAAATCTCATATTGAGATAATGACATGGGTTATATTGGTTTTCTACCTCTTTTGGACTTTGAATAATTTCAGGTGAATTGGAAATTGAACCTTGTTTAAGAGAGGAAGACCCACTGGTAGATCTAGGAATCCTCTTCATAGGTGATTTGGTACAAGATGATTGAAATGGTTTGGAAATGAGAGAAGATCTACCTTCCATGCATGTCACTCAGACCTACTTCTAGCACCAATTGTTGATAGGAGGGAAATTTCCCTCCATCAACAGGGGATAACTACTCGATTACAAGCCCCAATTAGGCTTGCTTTCAATTGTGATGGTAGTTTCCAACCGAATTCATGTGATTTATTTTCCACTCAAACTATTTTCTCTTATAGAAAGAGACTTTATAGTTTAATCTTTGACCTAAATAATCCTAGATTTGCATAAAATAAATCTTAACTATTGTTCCTATCTCAATTGAGAGAAAAGTTTAATTATAAGTGTAGATACACTGATTAATTCTTCATATTAGAGAAGGAATTCTTTATCTAAAGAATATTTCAGTAAAATAAATATTTCTTCTAGAAATAAATGGAAATATTTATATCCACACTTTATGATAATAGTTTAAGGGTAAATTTAAGTCCCATTCAAAGCACAATAATGAGAAAAAAAATCTCAAAAAATAACTCTGAAACAAATCTTATTCATCTATAGCACGTTAAGAATAATCATATAATATAGATGATCCTCCTAATAACTATTAGTTAAATACCAAAAATGGAATATTAAATAAAAGAAGGTATGATAATTGAAAAATATTTTTAGAAGGAATTCCTCAAGCAGATGAATTATAATTGCATATGCATAGCATATCACTAGTCATAAGAATAATAGCAATGATGTCTAATGTGTCCTCTATTTGATATACTAACATTCAATGAGTTCAAGACCATGAAAAATATTCACACAATATTTTAGTAAAAGATTATGAAAATAATTAACAAAAATGCAATTCTAGCAACTTCACATTACTTATGGATGAACTCAACAAAATATACTATCTTCAAAATTAAATTCAATTTAATAGGAATAAAATTATTATTCCTCAAAGGTCAGCGGAGGCGGCTGGATGGTAAAGTCATTCTTGCAACGAAGGTCGGGTCTTGTTCTCAAACCCAAGCAAGGACGTGGTCTAGCTGCAGAAAGCTTAACTGGGCCAAGCCCGCATACCTTTTTCCCTCGGGGGGCAGCTCAATTGGCAAGTGCCATGAAAATGAAGTTCCATGAGGTTTTGAGTTCAACTCCCCCCGACTTACAATGTGTGTTGTGTAAGGGGCATCGTGGGCACACCTGGAGGTTATAGTGGTAGCAGTTGGATAACACGGCCACGTGTAACGCGAGCACGTGCCCAACTAGTTGTTGATTCTGCCAGACAACAAAAAAAAAAATTATTATTCCTCAATTTCCAACCCTCTCTTCCTTCTTTAGAATTACAATAAATAGGAATCAAATATCACAAAATCTAGAATAGTTTCATCTTTTGTTTGAACAGAATGGTCCAGGTGTCAACTTGATTTGATAATTGATATCAGGGAGATATATATTCCTCTCCTATAGCAACTTCTTTGTTGAATTTTCCTTCTTGTTATTACATGTGAGTTTTCCATAAGGTAAGTTTCCTTAACATTGGTGAAACCGAAGGTGGATAAAGGATATATTCATCTAATTTGAACCGGTAGATCCTTTTGGAAATCTCCTCATATCCTGATTTAAACATTGATAAGAAATTGTTGATGGATTTAGAGAACTCTGCTAGTTGAGTGCTAAATTCCTTAACATTATCCACATTCTAGAAACTTAGTTGTGGGATCCCATCTTATCATGATATTATCAAATGATTTACATATGAAAGGAAATCTGTCACGGATACAAATTTCCCAAGAAATTGTACATGTGGAATTTCAAACTCTTCAATAATGTCTATAGATAGACCCCACAAATATGAATAGATCTTGCTAGTCTCTTTGATTAAATATTGTGTAAATAATCAATTGATATGCCAAGAATCTAGTGAAGCATGTATTTGTATTTTCTCCTCTTCAGACAATATGGAGTAATATTTAGGACAAATGATTTCTTTTGTTTCACATTCCTTCAAATTATCATATGACCTTTGAGCTTCTTTTTGTTTCTCAAACTATGTTTGGTATTTTGCAGTAAATTGTAGGAAATTCTCATGTTTCTTTTCTATTTCATACATCTTGGCATAGAAAAATCCTTACAGAGAGGTTAGTTTGTTCTTTAACTCCATTGGTTCTTTCCTTGAGGTTTTTGAATTCTTTGTTTTTATTTTCAATTCATTTAATTGGGAAACCAAAGTGTCAGCTTGGTTCTCATGGATTTTTCTCATTTTCTTCTTTTCATCAAGAAGAACAACTAGTTGTTTATCATTCTTAGATTTAGAATTATCTATTTTAGTCCTTAGTTGGTCAATGACATCCAAAGATATCCTATTTTCTTATGTAAGATGATCCATCCGATCTTAATGTTCTTTTGAATAGATGGTCTCTTGTGAACTCATTTGTTCTTGTAGTTCTAATACCTTTTCAATTAATAAGACAACCTACTTATTGAACATTTGTTTGCATCAAGAAATGCCCCTAAGGCATCAAAATCTTCTTCTGCAAACTCGTGTTCATTTAGATGTGTGGAATTCCAAAGATGAATTGCTTCATGTGTGGTTTCCTCATGATGTGTAGTATTTATCCTCTTATTTTTCATTTTTACTATGGTATTTGATGTATAATAAAAGATATAAGTATTTAATGAAAAAACAATGTCCTGAATAGGATGAAGACTATCAAAGTCAAAAGATGGGGAAAATATTCTTCCTGGGATGGAAGTGATGGGAGTAGTATCAATGGAAGGGATAGTTGTAACAACTTCTAACTCAGTGTTATCAACAAAAATATTGGTACCAAGCTCTATATTTACCTCTGTAGTTTTAACACAGGTATTTGTTGTTGGTTTGTCTTCTCCTCTTCTCGTGTTGCATTTCCCTATTGACTTGGTTTGTGCATGTCAGTTGTAAAAATACTTTGATCCTTCTCTGTTTCATATTTAGATTGTTCTTCCTCCTCTTCATCAATAATTATTGGCACATTACCCTATTTTTATTCTTTCTCTTCTAAGAAGGATTTCTTTATCATCAATTTTCGATCGAGGAATTCTTTCATTTTGGGACTACCTCACAACTCCTCAATACGATGACACACTTCCTGATAATTTACATCTCTCTCAAAAATAATACCAAATGGATCAATCTCATGATTGTATTCCTTGACATTTTTTACCACACTACAATGTTTCTTGACAAGAATTGTTGGGTCATGTCTTTTGAAATTTACTTGGGCTAGCCAGATTCCATCCATATTCTCTACTTATTTTCGATCATGTTTTTTATTTAGGAATGAGAAAATTCCTAGTGAAATTAGAAAGGATCATCATTGTGCTTTCTAGCTTCTTGAAAGAGATGGAGCAATCTCGACACTAACAATTTGATATGTAATCTATCTCAATGCTAATTTATCTGGAACATATCTAGGTAAGAGATGTGAAGATCCTTCACATCCATACATCCTTATATTGGAAAATTCCTCATCAATAAACAAATTACCAATTTCTTTAATAGCATCAATATCTTCTTGAGTAAATATGTGGGCTAGTTGATTTTTCATAATCATGTTCAAATGAACCATAAAGTGGTTTCATATTTCATAGAATAAATGTTTATTGTTTATTTACCACATTTTTGAAGAGTGTATGTGAACAACCTCTTCAAAAGAGGTCCATTTCCAAGCCAACAGGGAATGGGGTGACTCAACAGACATCATCTATCAAATATCCCAAGATGAACAATCTTGGACAGTACCATGGGCCTACTTTCTATGATTTTTTAACTTCTAACCTGATGTTGGTAGAAATTATATTAGACAACATGAATAATTCTCCTTTTATAACTTGGTGAATTAGGAAAACACAACTAAATTTGAATTTAAAAGAATATTTCTCACCATAAATGCAAGAGAGCATGGTAGCTACTATCACGGGGGGGTTCTTCAATCTTAGAATAGAGTATATTTTATCTATTATAATTTTGAATGCATTGGGGTCATGCCACCACTCTCTGATTAAATCACCCATTTTCATTTCTTCCCCTACAACCTCTTTTTCAATGAAACTCTTCATAAATTGTAATCTAAACAAAATGTGGGTGGACTTAATTTATACATGTTGGAAATATCTTCTGGTCTAAAAGAACCAAAAATATTATGAGAATAAGTTACACGAGTGCAAGTGAAAACATTGGTGTGAGAAATAATCCACAGTACCATGTCATAGTAGGGGAACACTATTGGTCTGGCCAGTATTTTATCAAGGCAAGAATTCTTGATGTTAACCAAGTCATCAACATCAAACTAATATTCACCTATAAAATCACCATATTCAATGAACTTGTAAATCTCAGTCCACCCTATTCTACTGCTTACTCATGTCTTCAAAGAGGTGTATGAGAAAAATGTTGAATTGGGGTTCTTATCAATCACTTCTTCCTTGTCCTTTTGTTGTTTTTATTTTCATTTACTACTCATTCTATCATAGAGGATACCTATAAAAAACAAATTTTAAGATAAGTTAGGATATTTTTTGAGGAAGAACAATATTTGCAGAAGTTCATAGCTTAATTTCAAGTGGTATTTGCACCACTCCACACCATAAATGCTAGTGGTAAGAGTTTCCAGTGGGAAAAGAATCAATAGCATGCGTTTGACGAGATTGAAAGAAATATCAATCAATCACCTGTGATTTCACTAACAAACATGCATAAGCCCTTAAAATTGGAGACAAATGCAAGTGGGTATGCCATGGGATCAATATTGATGCAGGGAGGAAGACCCATATGCTATCATTATAAAGTATTTCATTGGGTGATTATCAACTACCCTACCTACGACAAGGACCTATATTCCTTGGTACAATATTTCAAAAAGTGGAAGAACTATCTGATGGGTAAGGAGACCATCATCATACACACAGATCACTATCAACTACAATATTTTTAGTCCTAGATTAAACTACAACAAACTAGACATTACAAGCGGATGGGGTTTTTACAACAATTTTATTTGGTTATAAAGTATAATAAGGGTAGCAAAAATAATTTGGAAGACATCCTTTCATAGACATCCACATCCAAGATTACAACTTTGGGAACTCTGATGCACATGGATACTTTTATGCATGATGCATACAAACAAGATGAGGACTTGAAGGAGGTGTTTCATCAACTGCAAGGCCAGATTCATATAAAAGAAGGTGATAGAGAGGATGACTATAATTTCCAAAATGGTCTAATCTAAAAGATTGACAAGCTTTGTGTTCTTAAAGGTGAACAATTGCAATTTATTAGAGAGTCTCACACCTCTAAGGTTGTAGGACATTTTGGTGTTGGGAAGATAGTTTCCAACTTATAGAGGTATGTTTATTGGCCCATAATGCAAGAATATATAGCACAGTATATTAGAGGATGTGCACTTTGTTGTACGAGCAAGAACAATAACATGAATTAAGGTCCATACCATCCCTTACGTGTATCCAATCGACCTTGGGAAAGTATTTCCATGGATTTTGTGGGAGGTTTACCAAAAACCAAGAAGAGAAATGACTATCTATTTATGATAGTTGACAATTTCAAGAAAATGTGCATTCTCATGACTTGTAAAAATACCATCAGTTGAAAAGAAGCAAAAAATAAGTTATTTGAATAGGTTTGGGTGCACTTTGCGATACCAAGGAGCATAATCTCATATAGGGATACCATATATAATAGTTCATTTTGGGCTACATTATGGGAGAATATGGACACTAAGTTTAAGAGGTCTATGACATTCCATCCACAAATAGATGGGAAGAAAGAAGTAGTTAACAAGACATTGGTTAAAATTTTGAGGGGTTACAATCATAATCATTCAAAGACCTAGGAAGAAAATCTGATCTATATATAACACTCTTATAACAGAGTAGTCCACACTTCTACTAGTAAGTCATCTTTTGAAAATTTCTTTAGGTATTTTCCACCTTCACCCTTATATGTTGTATATGGACATCAAGGAGTTGTGAGGGAGGACATCACAAAATATTCATTAAAATAAAATAAAAAATTGTTGAGAGCATCATGAAGATCCATTTGCAAGTACAAGAGGAATTGAAGAAGTCACAGGAAAAGTACAAGGCTAGACATGACTAGAATAGTACAGATATACAATTTAGAGTGGGAGACAGAGTATGGTTATAGTTGAATAATGAAAGGTTACAGGTTCATGTTAAGAAGATCAAGAATATGTGGTATTGTCTTTTTGAGGTATTGGAAAATGTGGGAGATAATGTCTACAAAATCAGTCTACCCCCAATTATGCGCATTTACTCAGTAGTGAATGTGGATAATATCAAACTCTATGACCCTTCGATGTTATATAAGGAGCATGAGAATTTCCTACCATCCATATAGGACTTAGCACCAGATTCTTAGGCATAGTTACAAGAGGACACAACTTTGCATAAGTGGTCTAGAACTACAAGACTAGTGCATCATGACCTTTGGCAGGTTGGGTTGAAAGGACAACTTCCACGTAATGAAAAGTGGTACTCCAAGGAGAAGGTATATGAAAATATTCCTCACCTCATTTCTTAAATATTTTGCTGACAAAAATACTCCGTAAATGGGGAGGTATGATCCAGATTGGATCATTATATTATCTGTCATCTATCTTGATGCTTTCAGAGTTAAACAAATTGGAGGAATTTCAAGAAGATTCTAGAAGATTAAAAAATCTACCAAAATTTAGGGTTAAGGAAGTGAAAAAAACTACCCCTTTATGGATATTGAGCTATGTTAAATACCAAGCTACTAGGAGGAGAAAGGGTTCCATTCTATGTTATTTTGTTTTGTTCCATAGCAGAGCAGAATAACAGGGAGTGGGAAATTAGAGAGAATAGTAGGAGGGGTAAATTTTATGTAGAAACTTAACATACAAGAGGTCTTAGGTAACTCAATAGAGAGTTCATTCTCCTTTGTACTTGCATTATTTCCATACTACAGAAAAGAGACCAGAGTAGCCTCACCTTCTAGATGGGTTTTCTCCCATAAGGGTTTTCTACAAAAAATATTTGTGTCATCTTCTGGATGGTGTATAATTGTACTTTAGTGTTCTCTATTTCTGCATTTTATCTATTTCATGCATAAGAAGAAAATAAAAAACTAAATATTTTGGAATCTAAAGGAAATTAACCTTCATAGTGTATATTTAAGTTTTATTTATCAGATATGTTGTGACGAACTATTCTAATGCAATGTCCATGGAAGTTTAGGAATCAAAATTAGTTACAAAGTAATAAATTATAGTTCAAACTTCTAACTTAAGGATAAGAAAACACACAAGTCTAAGTATCATTACAAATTTAGCTTATAGGAATAAAAGGGGTGCACATACTAAAATGGGTTGCACATAACTAAACTACATGCTAGGTCTTCAAAACAAAAAAAATAGGGTGCACACAACTAAACTGCATGCTAGGTATTCAAAACTAAAAAATAGGGTGCCAACAATGATCTCATTTCCAGTTAAATTTTCTTGTAGTATTCTTTGTTTTTTTCATGTGTATTTTCAGTTTTTAAAGCTAAACACTCCTCCAATTTCCATCATTTGGTATAATTAGAATACTCATTGTAGACCTCTATCCTCTCATGCTTCTAGTTATCTATCTTAGACACCCATGCAAATTTTCATCATTGCCGAGTTCCTTTGTAGCTCAAATTCTCCACCCAAACTACTCATTCCTCAATCATTTTAGTTATTCTCAAGTCTCTATACCCACCCAAAACTTGATTACTTGTTGAGTTCCAAGATGACCTCTCCTTCACCTGAACCATTTTTATTCATTGGGATTAGGGTTTACATTTTATTTTCTTCCACACCCACCCAACCCACTTGCATTTGTCACTTTAGTTGACCCACAATGCCTCCACATATGGATCCCTCTTAAGAATCAAAAACCTCCACTCCTATTCTGTCCCAAGAGATTTCACTTGCTATCAAGGAACTGGTGCAAATATGGCCTCATGTTTATGCGTCTCCATCCAATTAGATAAAAAAAATTCTCTTCCCAAGTATGATGGGAAAATGCAAGGAAAGCTACTAGATTCTTGGGTCCACAACCTCTCTACATAATTTAAAACTTGTTGAGATATGCCTGACACCACCAAATTATAGATCATTATCTTACAACTAGATGAAATAGTATAGTTTTGGTTGGGGAAACAATTTAAAGAAGTCACCGATCCAGAAACAGCTAAACTAGTCGAAGTCTGCTTACGCTCCACTTTCTTTAGTTACCAAGGAGAGTTCTATGAACAAACCAACAGTGTAGCAATGGGCTCCCCACTGTCCCCCATTGTTGCCAACCAGTTCATGGAGAATTTAAAAAAAAAGGCCCTGGACTCTTTTCCCTTAAAACCCTCGAGGTGGAAAAGGTATGTTCATGATACAAATGTTCTCTGGCCCCACGGAAAAGTTGAATTACAGAAATTCTTTCTACACCTAAACAGCATATCTGAAGATATAAAATTTACCATGGAACTTGAAGAGAACGATAGCATCCCCTTCCTAGACGTTCTTATCAAAAGGAAAAGTAATGTTTATCTTGGACATGCGGTGTATAGAAAGAAGACCCACACTGAGAACTATCTCCACACCAATTCCCATCACCACCCCAACCAGAAACTAGGTGTCTTAAAAACCTTAGCCACTAGAACCATAAGAATCTCTGATGAAACACACCTAGATAAGGAAACAGATCACCTTACCAAGACTTTTAGGAACATAGGGTATAAACAAAAAGACATTAAGAATGCTATAAACAAAGCACTAGAAATAACCCGCAATAATCACATTGCCCCTAAATAACAAAACCTGAATAGAAGTGCCTACCTTCTGTACATCCAAGGAGTGACCGATAGAATTGCAAGAGTACTCAGTAAAAAAAAAGAGATTAAAACCTCCTTCAAACCCCTTGTAACCATCAAATAGAGAATGAGATCCATTAAAGACAAACTTAACCCTCACAATGGCAAAGGAATCTACAAAATAGAGTGCTCATGCGGTAAATGCTACATTGGTGAAACCGGTCAGTCCTTCCAAGTTAGGATAAAAGAACATGGAGCTGACATCAAGAACGAACGCATCCGCACCTCTGCCCTAGCTGAACACTCCATCAAAACTAGACACCAGGTTCGCCTAGAAGACACCAAAATCCTCGCCAAAGAGAATCACCTCTTCAAATGTCATATTAGAGAAGCCATTGAAATCCATAAACATCCTAGTAACCTTAACAGAGACAGTGGGTTAGAACTGAGCGAAAATTGGCTCCCCCTGTTCCACAAAAAACAACAATAAACTTTGGTAATTTTCTTTTCTTATTATAAATCAAATTATTCATAATAAAACCCCTCCCATTTAAATCTAAGACAACCTAATAACCTCTTATAAAACCTAAAGAACCTAATTGATTAATATTAATTAACCTTGTAGTAATAAAACACTTAGAATATAAATTAACAAGAAAAGGAAAAAAATAAAATAACCTAATCTTATAAATTACTTGATACCTATAACCTAACCCTAGAACCTATTATTCTTAATGAAGACATTAGTACACAACATTAAACTAATAAGAACCCATTATTTACCTTATAACAAAAGAAACCCTAATATTAAACCCAAAACAAACATTTAATTTGTTTATACCTTAACCTCATATTATATTAACCTAACCCTAAAATAAAAATTTAAGAATCCACTTTTTACCTATTAACTAAACCCTAGAACATTAAATTATTAAATATAAATAAAAACCCCTAAAATTATTAATAAACTATTATAACCTTTAATAAACAAAAATTTAATAAACCCTAGAAATATCTTATTAAATAATTAAATTTATTAAATAATTCTACTTAGCCGACACTAAGAAACTTTCCCACTTCCAGTATTTATACTAGCTCTTCCCTTTCTCTTAAACCTAGGCTCTTTTTCCTGAAGATGGATCCTGATCTGGATCTGAAACATCGACAATCTATTGACTACATTGTGGCTTTTCCGATCAAAACCGAAAATCCCAACCACAACAATCTCACTCATCAATTTGAATCTCCTAAACTTTAAATCAAACTGAATCCAGCTAAATTTTATAGAAGTTCCATTATCATCCATATCAAAACTGTATGGGATGACTTATGTCAAGATTTTTCGTGTCATTTCTACCTTCTTCTCTATTAATATATTCTCATGTTCCATGGGTTACAACTCGAGCAATCTCTAGGCCATTCAATATGGAAACAGATTGAAATGTTTAAAAAGCATAGGATCCAACTTCACATCCACAATTTTATAAGGTAATTATTTTAAAATTCAACTCTAGTTTTGTAGTAATATTTATAAATGAGTTTTCCTTATTTGGTAGAACATCCCTATATTATTCTTTCATCCATGCTCTCAGTATTGACCAAAAACTTGAAAATTTCCCTCACCTCCCTTCACCTTTCTCTCTCTCTTCATAACCCACCAAACTCTCTCTAACCTACATCCTCTTCCACCTTTGAATCACCATCCCCTCTTTGAACTATATTCTACTGCCATTACCAAAAGGTCTCAAATAATTCTTATACAAAATGATGCATCTCGACTGCCACACTATAAGTAAATCCATATACACATATCAACACATAGCTGAAGTTGTGCACAATCTGTTGTCTTCTCAAATCCCTCCTCCTTTCGATGTCCAAGTTCTCTTCCTAACCCTACCACTCCATATATAAATTTGTTGTTAATGACCAAAAAATTTTCCCACTGTCGTATAGACCATATTTTTACATATAATTTCTAGATAAAACACGAAACTGCTACCATGACTCTAGATAATGGAAGTTAAAAAAAAATTGTCTCTTGTGGCATCACCACATGCTTCAAGTTATCTAGTATTAACAATCCATATCCTTATCATTTGGGCTAGGTATAGAAATATGGACCATATTCATTAGTTAATAAACATTGTGATATTAAAGTTTCTATTGGGATTTTTTATGACATCATCAAGTGCGATGTTTCACCCCTTGATTGCATTGATCTTTTCTTGGGGATTCCATACCAAGACTAGCACCATGATTTTCATGATGGATGTCATAATTCTTACAAACTCTTTAAATTCAACAAAACATGTCAAATTACATCTTCTGTGGTTGTGCCCCTCTCCCTCATTTGGATATTGTTAGCATCATTATTTTTACGGTAAGTTTGAAAGTTTGTTTAGAGTTTGAAAATTCATGCCTTGGTCTTGAGTGAACAAGGCATTCCTAATTGAGTCACAGTGTGTGGTTTGTCTCATGAGATGGATAAAAAAATCCTTGGTTCATTTTATGAAATAAAAGGTAATATGCATGCCAATAGAGATTTAAGTCATTGGTTGAGTCAAAGAGTGTTGTGACTATCTCATAATACACCATCAAGGGGTATAAGAGTCCATCATGATGAAATATTTGTAAGTTTAAAATCATGTCACAAAGTGGGAAATTATGTGTCAAAGTTGATTCATGGGTTAGGGATGAAGGTCATGTCAAAAGAGGTATATTGGTTCATCATCACACCTTATGAGGTCAACAAAGGGACAATGATTACACTCTATGCCATTTGTACTATTGGAAAGTTTCAAACAGGTTCACACTCCTCAAATTTGTTGCGCAAGTTACTTAAATCGTCTTGAGAGGTCTTTTCATCTTTGGGCAAGTACTTTCCTTTTAAAATCCACTCCTTATCCACTCATCTATGCATACCCTCCACCTTTTGTTTGTTTGCAGTGCATTCACGACTTGTGCATAAGACATAGCCTCCTCAGCAAGCTTCAAAGATCTCTTCTACGCAAACAATCCTCCTCGCTACGAAAACACTGTGCAGATTTCCCTCGCTACATAAAACTTGTGTGGTATCATTTGCTACACAAAGCCTATTACTCTATTTTTTCTCCGCATCCCATGCTCGCCTTAGTTTCTGTGTAAAAAACCTTTTTGAGACCATGTTGATGCAAGATTATCCCATGAATATTTTTTCCCATCATATATCAAAAGTTTGTTTCACCTATTCAAGCCAAACCTTATCCCTGCTAGTTTGTTGCACAATCCATCCTATTGAGTTTCACAACGTATGTTCTTTGAAAAGTTTCAAATTTTCCTTGAAAATCATACATTGCATAGCCATAACATCACAAGAAAAGAAGAAATACAAGGGAGGAAATGTGTTGAGATATGAAACTTGAGAGATGGATTTGGTAAACTTAGATCCTTCTTACATGGTGTCTTTTGAGCAGGTTGGGTGTATGATATTTTGTGAAAGAATCCAGGGGTATAACGTGCAGTTGACCAAGGAGTTCTCCCTGAACTTCAATGGTGTCTATACAATCATTGAAAGGGTCACCTTTCCAATATCAGAAGAGATCATATATGTTTCCATAGAGATCCCCATACGGGGAGAGAAATGGTTTAAAGGTATGCCTCTCGAGCTTATGTTTTATATTGATTTCCTCAAACCTCAGTATAGAAAGAAGAAAATTAGTGCCATTATCCCTGGGGAGTATCTTTTAGAACTGTATGAGAATTTGTTGAGAGTAATCCAAATATATTTTACTTGTGAGGGTAGGTCTGTCAGGGTGTATCAATACCACGTAAGGCTCCTCATGCATTTCATATGGAAAATCCCGATAAACTTACCCTTTTATCTATATAGAATCCTAGGCAAAATGGTAGACAAAGTCCAAGCGAGGGATAACTAGCTTAAGAGAAGTATGTTCCATTTCTTCTTGGTGAAGTTGTTAGTGGTTGAGGAGATGAGAAAGTTGAGCAGGGACTGGTATTCCTTCTTAACTTGAGAAAATATTTCCCTGGATCCCAAAGGAGATACACCCTTGTCTGTTGAAATATTGGCCTCTAACAGCTCAGCTGAAAAAGGAAGAAGTGTTGCAGAAAAGGGAAACGGAAAGGAAGTTGAGGGTTCATCATGAATCCAACAAGTTCCCAAGAGGGTTAGGAGGCTACAGTTCAATGATGAGCCAAATGAGACATAGACACCCAACAGACCCACCACAAGGTCAGCTTCTAGAAAGTTTTCCACACCCACAGTGCAGATAGAATTTGTTGAGGTTGCAGCTCAGGAGATGGATGAATAAAAAGGTAAATAAGTAGAGAGATGTTGAGAGTTTGTGGGAATTCAACAATAGCTTAGAGAGGCTTAGCATGTGATAGCTCATTTTTACCAAGAGAATAGAGAATTAAAAAGGAAGCTATTTGAGAAGGACTCTGAGGAAAAAACACCACAAAACAAGGCAGATCCCAAGAAATAAATTTCAAAGGGGAAGGAAGTCATGCATAGTCCTAAGACCACATTTTTATCTAAGACTACAACACATCTGACAAGATCCTCATCCAGGAAGAATAGTCTAAAGATACAGGGCAAGCTAGTAGCAAGTGAAAGACCTCCTACTTCGTCCACAAAAGGAGAAAAGAACACAATATGGCTTAATAAGAAGTTAAGGGAAGATCAATCTCAAATCATTCAACTCAGGGAAGGAAAGAGGATATCATATGAAAGAGATATGAAGAACTTTAAAGAATGCAAAATAACCAGAGAAAATGCCTATGCAGCCCTTTCCAGTGCCCAATCAAAATTGAAAAGAAATGCAGCCATGTTCAGGCAAGTGGGAAATTTGAAGGTACAAAACTTAACTCTAAGGAAGGAAAACATGTACCTTAAACAAAATATGCAATTGAATTATGAAACCAGAAGAAGACTAGAACTACTTGCAGAAGTAGCAGAAATATGAGTGAAGAAACTTCACATTTTTGTCTTTTTGGGTATGTGACCATCTCAAGTTTTGTTCATGTCATAATTGTTGTGGAAAAAATGCACTTTGATATTAGAGAAAGGTTTCACAAGGGTGACAACATAAACATTTCCTGGGAACAATAGTTGTTTAGACTGGTAAACTGTCATACATAGCACTTGCGTAGTGAGTCCTCGCTACAGATACGTTGTAGGCACACATGATTAGCAAGAACAGTGGGAGATGATTGGCATTGGAGTTTTGAAGCTAATACGGGTCCCCAGTCACTTATTGCCACACAAATGTTGTTGCCACTTGTCCCCAGTCACTTGTTGGCATTTGAGTTTTGAAGGTAGCACTTGCGCAACAAAAATTCCAGTTTTCTACACAAAGGTGGAAGAGTTCTCGAACAATGCATAGGATGACTCTAGATTCTTTCGAGATGCACCTTATGACTCATCAACAACAACATATTCAAAAATTTCTCAGATCTATGATTTTATAAGACATTTTTTTTTGCATTAAATATGGTCAAAACAAATTTACTATTTTTAGTAAAGTTGTTTAGGAGTTGTTCTCTTTCAAATGTAACCAGATCCACCATTATAGGCAACAGTAGTTCGACTCCTAGTAGCCTAGTGTGGCAATAGCCTTCTAAATATTTGATAATTTTGATGTAAGGAAGTCGAGTTAGCATAAGTATAGATATTTTGATCCTCATTGTAATTTTCTCTGAATCTGAAAGAAATACAAATGCAGAAGTCCTCAAATTTTTATCAAAAGATTCAAATGGTGGTGATCTGTTGTCTATATTCTTATCCTTGTATGTAGTTCATGAGTCCTTACTTTCATCTTCATTTTATTTTGTTTAAATTGGATAATTAAAAGGTCTGGAATTCCTCTAATGGTTCTCTAGACTTAAGTGATTTAAACTTTGTTTATCTTCTTAACTAGGTTAGAATTCATCTTTCATGGTGCTCTGATTATGTTATGTGTTTATTTTCCTTTTCCACCCTACATAATCAAACTCAAAACTGAAATTTCATCACCTCATTTATCCTTTGTTCCTCTGGGAAGTTCTACCTACCAATCATTGTTTTCATTCGTTTTCATGGGTTGACTCCATAGCCCAAGAGATACTATACCTCCTTTCCAACAAACCTTGAAAAAACTACCTCAATCATCTAAACCTAGCCATTAGTTCAAAAACAATCTATCTATCAGACATCGAGTCTCAGAGAGAGCCCTCTCTAGATTCGAAGGGATGGCTTCCAGTCTTAAAGTTGGTTTGTAGGTTACCTTTGTAGATTGTTTCTTCATCCCAACAATTTACTCAGTGCTAATAGATACCTTACTATTCGTTAGGTCAATCTCAACAAATATATGTACCCTTCTTTAGTACACCCCATCAAACCAAATAATCATTCCCACTTTCCCCCATTCAATATGCATCCTTTGTTGGATGTATTTTTCGATGCATTTCTCTCTCCCAAGGGCCTTTCTCCTATTCACCCAATCCACCATTTCATTAACCTAGAACTCGGGGATTCTCTTCCAAATTCCCCTACTTAGAACCTTCCTCCCTATGTAGTTGTTGAAATCAAACATCAACTTAAACACCTTATACAATTGAACCGTATTGAGCCTTTGTCCCCCCTTGTGGCTTCCCAACGTCCATTATTCCCAGAAAGGACACTCAAAAATGGCATTTAGTCATTAATTTACATGCTCTCAACAATGTCATTGTCAACAATTGTTATGCTTTGCCATGAATTCATGACCTCGTGGACCATTGCAAGGGTGCCAAGTTATTTACGAAGCTATACTTCAATTTACGTTATCACCAAGTCACATGAACCATTGGATGATCATTTTGTGGATATTTATTTGGATGATATTCTAACCTTTATCCAGACATGAGAATATCAACAACAACATCTTCACGTAATGTTGGAAATGTTGCATTCTCACAAATTGCTTTAAAAATGGAAAAAGTACTTTTTAGGGAAAATTTCCATTCAATGTTTGGGATTTTTCATTGATCAAGTGGGCCTTAATGCGGACCTTACTGAGGTCCAAGCTCATGCTAATTGACCAGTACCTACTATGTCAACAACTTTGAAGTGTTCTTTTGGGCAACCTAAATTTTTACCACTGGCTCATTTCACACTTCTCTTACATAACACACTCTCTACGTCAACTTTGTTATTAGACAACCTTCATTTGGTCCAAATTTGTAGTAGATATTTTTCAAATATTAAAGGATTCTTCATGTTTTTATCCTATTCTACACCTTCCTAGTCTCCAAAAACCATTTAAGATAGAAATTGTTGCTCCTCACTTTTCCATAGGAATTCGACTAAGAGAAGGAGGCCACATGATTTCCTATCACTTTGAATCACTATCCAATTTTAATCTCAATTATAGAACATATGAAAAAAAAAATTACTCTCATGTGCATGCTTTAAAGTAATGGCATCATTACATCCTAGGTATGGAAACTATTCTTCACATTGATTATCACCCTTTGATTTTCATCAATTCTCAAACTAAGGTTCAAGAGAAATGATATCTCAAATTGGTGTACTACATACAAAAGTTCCATATGACAATCAAATATAAAAATGGTAGTTCCAATCAAGTGGTTGATATGTTGAGTCAACCTCCTAGTCAGGGATTGAATATTTTGAATGTTTGTTGTGTTGCATATGAAGGCTATAAATTATTGTATGTGTTGGATCGACTGTTTTTCCTAATCCAACATGCATCCCATCAACCAAACTCAGTATTCGGATTATTCAGTTCATGATGGTTGGATATATCACCTAATAAGATTCATCTTCCTCAAACTCCACACCGCTTACTTCTTATTAAATAATCCCAAGCCTCCTCCTTTGAAATTCATTTTGTTAATTTAAAAACTCGCCAACACCTTCATCACCATTTATTCTATCTTTCTATGCAATGACAAGTGGAAGCTTTTATTTTTCAATGCTCTTTATGTAGCACCAACAAATCGACCAACCAAAAACAAGGCCCTTATCAACCTTTGTCAGCGATTTCCTCGCCTTGGGAATCCATCTCAATGGACTTTCTGATTGGATTTTCCATGACACTTAAGAAACATGACTACATCCTGTTAGTATTTTGTCATTTCTCCAAGATGGATCTATTTATTCACTGCACAAAGACTATTGTAGCCCAATAAAGAGATGACTTTTTTTTATCTCATGTCTAGTCACACAATGGTCTAATTGTCAACATTTTTTCTAATAAATACTGATGTTCCCTCGACACATTATGGAAGATGTCAATGCACTCATTACACTATCAACTTCGTTTCTCTATAGCATTCCACACCCAAACCGATGGAAAAATGGATGTGGTTAACTCTAGCATACTCCATGCTCTTTCCATCTATTACACCAAGACTAAATAGTGGGAAACTAATTTCCATGTTTTTAAGAAGAATTACAATAGAGTAGTTAGTGTTTCTACAATTTTTTTTCTTCTTTTAAGGAAGACTATCACTACCAACCACTAGGCCCTTATGAGATCCATTTCACTTTGCGAACACTCACCACTCCTCGTTAGCATAAGGAGCAACAAAGTACTTTCACTTTTTTTCAAAAGTTGGCACGAATTCACTCTTAGATTGTTGTAGCATTAGAAGACTCTCCATTTCATTAGAAGATTCTCCACAGTCATCAAAGGGTACCAAAATAATTTTAGGTGGGTGACCATGTATATTGTATTTGGACAAATATGGCTTCAAGGGACAATGGCATCATATGCTCAAGACCATTAGATATGGTCTATATATTATCATTCAACAAATTGGGGACAATGCTTATCACTTGGATCTCCCATCTCAACTGGGAATTCACAATGTGGTCAATGTCAATCATCTCAAGCTATACAAACCTCCACTTTTGGAAAAAGAAGCTCAAGTCTTCTATCTTGCATATACCATTCCATATTTCCGCCCTCCTTTTGCAGAAGACACTTTTCTAGATGTTCACAAATTTTCCATTAAACAACAGCAATGTTCTTCTTATCTTGTTGAACACCAAGGGCAACAACCTACCTAAGAAAACTAGTTCTTGTGTCTTTCCATGAGAGCACACTTCTTGAGATCAAGTTAATTTGATATTAAATAAATGCATGAGCTCTTTTTACAATTAGTAGAGATGTATTTATTAAATAATTTATTAAAATAGCTACTTTGTCTATCTTATTAATTTTTAGACAGAAAAAAAAAAAAAAATACATTATTATGCTTTTATATTTAGTTTCTTCAAATTTTCTTTGGATTTTGTATAAATATTTTTAATGTATCAAACTAAAAACTCATCTAGTTTTTATAGCAGATGACAATTGAATAGATACATCAAAGAGAAAATAACATTATTATGTTTTTGGATTTATTTTCTTCAAAATTTCTGTGGATTTTGTATAAATATTTTTAATATATCAAACTAAACTAAAATATATTTTAATTTTAATTTTTATAGCACATGACAATCGAAGAGATACATCAAAGAGAAAATAACATTATTATGTTTTTGGATTTATTTTCTTCAAATTTTCTTTGGATTTTGTATAGATATTTTTAATGGATCAAACTAAACACTCATCTAATTTTTATAGGACATGACAATTGCAGAGATACATCAAAGAGAAAATAGCATTATTATGTTTTTGGACTTATTTTCTTTGGATTTTGTATAAATAATTTTTAATGTATGAAACTAAACAGTCGTCTAATTTTTATAGCACGTGACAATTGAAGAGATAGATCAAAGAGAAAATAACTCACAGAAATATTATCATTATTTATGATATTATCATTATTTATGGCCATATATGTAAATGATAATATGCGCCCAACTCGTACATAAATGAGAATATTTATAGCACGTGACAATTGAAGAGATAGATCAAAGAGAAAATAACTCACAGAAATATTATCATTATTTATGATATTATCATTATTTATGGCCATATATGTAAATGATAATATGCGCCCAACTCGTACATAAATGAGAATATGTGACCAAATGATATAATATTTTTCGACTTCTAAGAGGATTAGAGACAACAAATCTACGTACCAGTGTGGATGACAGAGAGGATTAGAGACAGCAATTCTACCTACCATTGTGGATGGCAGAGAACTTACCACAATTTACAGGGCAACTTTTCAAATTGTTATTATTTATTTAGATTATATATATATTATTCATAAATAAATATCAGACTTAAAAATAATTTAAATAATGATTACAGAAAATTTGAAAATTATGAATTTAATTTGAAAATTTTGAATTTTTAAAATTTTCAAAATATTTACAGGCTGTAATTTTTTCTTTCCTCGAGGCGTCGTGGAAATTTCTATGAAGCCAACTTATGAGAGTCGAGGTAATCCGACTTTTAAGCTAAAACTACAGGCCCGGATATGATGCGATCCGGTGTCTACCATATTATATGATTCGGATTATTCATTTCAAGATGGTTGGATATATCACCTAATTAGATGTGTGTTCCTCAGACTCCACACAGCTTACTTCTTATTAAATAATCCCAAGCCTCCTCCTTTGAAAGTCATTTTGGTAAGTTAAAAACTTGCCAACAACTTCATCACCATTTCTTCTATCTTTCTCTGCAATGACAAGTGGAGGCTTTTATTTTCCAATGCTCTTTATGTAGCACCAACAAATCGACCAACCAAAAACAAGGCCCTTATAGACCTTTGGTAGTGCTTTTCCAGCCTTGGGAATCCATCTCTATGGACTTTCTGAGTGTATTTTCCATGACACTTAAGAAACATGACTACATCCTGTTAGTGTTTTGTCATTTCTCCAAGATGGATCTCTTTATTCACTGCACAAAGACTATTGTATCCTAATAAAGAGTTGTTTTTTTTTATCTCATGTCTAGTCACGCAATGATCTAATTGTCAACATTGTTTTTAATAAATAATGATGTTCCCTCGACACATTATGGAAGACGTTATTGCACTCATTACACTATCAACTTTGTTTCTCTATAACATTCTACGCCCAAATCGATGGAAAAATGGATGTGGTTAACTCTAGCATACTCCATGCTCTTTGCATCTATTACACCAAGAATAAATAGTGTTACACCAAGAATAAATAGTGGGACACTTATTGCCATGTTCTTAAGCATAATTACAATAGAGTAGTTGGTGTTTCTACAANGAAAAAATTCACTCTTAGATTGTTGTAGCATTAGAAGACTCTCCATTTCATTACAAGACTCTCCATAGTCATCAAAGGGTACCAAAACAATTTTAGGTGGGTGACCATGTATATTGCATTTGGACAAATAAGGCTTCAAGGGACAATGGCATCATATGATCAAGCCCATTAGATATGATTTATATATTATCATTCAACAAATTGGGGACAATGCTTATCGCTTGGATCTCCCATCTCAGCACAGAATTCACAATGTGGTCAGTGTCAATCATATCGATCTATACAAACCTCCACTTTTGGAAAAAGTAGTTCAAGTCTTCTATCTTGCATATACCATTCCATATTTCCACCCTCCTTTTGCAGAAGATACTTTTCTAGATGTGCACAATTGTTCCATCAAACAACAACAATGTTCTTCTTATATTGTTGGACACCAGGCACATCGACCTATCTGATGCAGGAGCATGACTCTACCTCAGCAACACACCAGCATTCCAACACATCAACGCACATTTCAGAGAGGGAGAGGCACCGACCCTCCCATTTTTAAATTTGAAATATAATCCTATACGGATTCATGTTGTAAGATTGAGTGAAAACCAATCCATATCTCTGAGAAAACAAAAGATAAGGTTGTCTTTAATGGCTGACATGTTGATGGCTCTAGGTTCAATTGAGACTAGATAACGATTTATGAAAATTCAATGTAACAAATAAGGTTAGGTGAAGAGAACAAGCTCGTAGAGCCCTCTTTTGAAAAGAGAGAGGGAGAGATGTTGGTAGAGAAGTATGATAGTAGAAGAAGAAATCGGAATAGAGTTAGGTTAGGAGAGACTGAGAGAACTGGGACTCTATTGTAGTCCATTTTTTGTAAACATCTGTACAGACACACAAAGATAATAGAAAAACAGTTTTTCATGCAGATAGTGTGTTTATGTATTTGTGTTCATTTTTATGTTTTTATGTATTTCATGAATGAATGTGTGAACTGGTGAAGTAATGAATAAGTTTCGATTGTTTCTCCCATGTGAATTTTGAGTGCAAGGAGTGCACATTGTCCGCAAGGAGTGCATTGACAAAGGTGAGTTAACCTTAGAGAAGGTCAGGAGAGATAGCGTTGAACCTTCATCAGCAGAAGTGCAAGGAGTGCACAGAAAGAACTCTGTGTTGAGTTCGTAAAGAGACAGAGTTGTTGAACACTATGTAAGGAAAATCTCTGCAAGGTGTGCATCAAGCAAGGAAAATGCCAGGGAGCGAGAAGAATTTATTGTTCAAGAAATCCTTCAGATCCGAGTTTGACGAAACCCCATAAACATAAGGAGTGCAAGGAAGATCGAAATCTTTGAGGAGATCAAGCTCAGAAGGGATAACGCAAAGAGTGCGTACGAGACAGACTTATTCTTAGTCTGAAAGCTCAGAAGAGATAACACTTGCAAGAGCGTAAGCGAGAACCAAGATAGTCGGGTTCACAGGAGCAAGCTCAAAGGCCGAAAACTTTGAACACTGATAAAATCTTCCAAGTCAGTAGAAGGTAAAAGCTTAAGAGGAGGAGCGACAACAACCAATAGATTGGTTGTGAGAAGGAGCCTGGACCATTAGATCAACGTCTGGTGACATAAGAAAGCACAGAGGAGGAAACAGATCTTAATCGTTGGATCTGAGTGCAAACTATCGACAACCGTCTGATCAACGTGAAGTGTGCGGGCTTTAAACCTTGTGTACACAGGAGGACTAGTGAAATTTTGAGGATTGAGACTGTCGAAGGCCGAAGAGGCGGAGAGTCGAAGTAAAATCTCAATCGTCCAATTAGTCGAGGTGAATCTGAGTCGTTAGATCACCCGAAGGAAATCTCATACGTCAGATCACCTGAAGTGGATCTGAGTCATCAAATGTTATGAGATCCAGAGGGAGGCGAAGGTGAAGCGTTGAAACACCCAAAGCCTGAATAGCCAAAGAGCCGAGAGTCATTGATCTGCAGGGAGACACTTGTCAACAGATCGTGAGCTCCGGAAAAATTGTATTGAGTCTCTCAATTGAGATTTGAGATTTGCGAAGTTCGAAGAGCCCAAGAGAGCTGAGCTGTCAAATCACTCGAAGTGAATTTGAGTCGTCGGACTAGGAGATGAGACGTGGCAAAGATCTGAGCACTCTAAGTAAAGTCCCGAAGTAATTCATAACCATCATATCAGAGGAGATGTGGAGAAGATCTAAGCACTCAGGCAAAAGTCCCGAAGTAAATCTAAGCTCTCAAATTTAGAGAAGACGTGGCGCAAATCTGTGAAATCCGGGTAAAGACCCGAAGTGATCCTTGGTCGTCAGATCAGGAGGACATGCGTCAAAGGATTACCAGCTTCAGATGAAAGCAACTGGGAGAAGTGTTGACATTTGAGATTTTCGAATCCCAGAAATCCAAAGTGACAACAGTCGTCGATGTGAAGGTGGACACTCAGCGCCAGATCTAGGACTCGGAAGAAAAATTGAGGAGGAAAGGCCCAAATACTCAGAGAAGAGATATTGATCGTCAATCGAGAAGGGAGTCTGATGGTCATTGATCCAGTCGAGGAGGCCAAAGTCCCGAAGCGGGAGCACTGTCGTTGATTGGTGAGGATATGTGTCAGCAGATCTCCCACTCCGGAAGATATTAAATCAGCAGGGGTAAGGATTTGAGAATTGAGTTTCCCGAAGGCCAAATTCACGGAGGAAATCCTAGCCATAGATTTAAGGGGACAAGTGTCGATAGATCCTCTACTCTGAAAGATTATCACACACGGAAAAGCCGAAATATAATGTATCAAACTAAACACTCATCTAATTTTTATAGCGCATGAAAATTGAAGAGATTTATCAAAGAGAAAATAACTCACACAAATATTATCATGATTTATGGCCATGTATGTAAATGATAATATGCACCCAACTCGTACATAAATGACAATATGTGACCAAATGATATAATATTTTTCGACTTCTAAGAGGATTAGAGACAACAATTCTACGTACCAGTGTGGATGACAGAGACGATTAGAGAGAACAATTCTACTTACCAATCTGGATGGTAGAGAACTTACCATAATTTACACGGCAACTTTTCAAATTCTTATTATTTATTTTGATTATGTATATTTTATTCATAAATAAATATCAGACTTAAAAATAATTTAAATAATGATTACAGAAAATTTGTAAATTATGAATTTAATTACAAAATTATGAATTTTTAAAATTTTCAAAATATTTACAGGCTGTAATTTTTTCCCTCCTCGAGGCCTCGTGGAAATTTCTATGAAGCAAACTTATGAGAGTCGAGGTAATCCAACTTTTAAGCTAAAACTACAAGCCCGAATATGATCTCCCGGGTTTTAGAGGCCAGGATATGATGAGGGCCTCCTCCGGTGTTTACCATATTATATGACGTGAATTTTAAAATAAAGTACTTAGGATTCTAGCAACTCCAAGGCAACGTACCAGGCTGCCATCTTATTGTAATTTCACTTTTAGCGTTGGATTTTATTGTAATTTGACTTTGAAACATGTGAATTCCATCAACAAAGACGCCTTGTAACTAACTCCAATATGTAAAACATCCCACGCACCCTTTGCCTGCCGTCATCCAGCTATCATCTTCTCATTCCGATATATTACTTTTGAGGTCTGCGTGATTATGGCATTATAAACTGAGAGTAGTGAGAGTGATAAGTCTCATTAGCGCTTGAACAAGCCATTGCAGGAGCAGTGGAGGAGCGGTTGAAGGCCTAGTACCGGAAAAGATTTCGCGGAGAGAACCTCCCTCCATTCTTACAACATGAATTCGAATTCGAAGAAGCATTGGCCCACTATGTTCATAAAACTGAAGTCGTCAACATCCTCAGGCAATCAATTGCCGGAAACATCTGATTCTTCAGTCATGAGGGTGCCACGTTCTGGACTAGGTAAGCAATATCCCCTCCCCTGCAAGTCCAAACTTAATCCAGCTTGTTCAATTGCCGGGCAGATAGAATGCTACTTCATTCACTCATGTATGGGCAGCGCAATATCATGTTTTTTTTCAAATTGGAAGCCTTGTACTTCATGAGCCTTTTAGCCTAGGGTATTAAATATTTTCCCTTAAAAAATTTAAAATAAAAATTGCAATGACTAAATGAAGCTCATTTACATGCAACAGGTGAATCATCACATAATTATGTGTTGGAGAGGGAGAGGAGCCAGCCCAAACCGAGGCCAAGATGGCATCCAAAAAAAGAGCAGCTCCGGATCTTGGAAGCTATTTTCCAATCTGGCATGGTGAGTCCTGACGGAGAAGAGATAAAAAGAATCAGAGCTCAGCTAGAGGTGTTCGGACCAGTTGGAGACGTTAATGTGCATTACTGGTTCCAGAACAGAAAGTCCCGATCAAAGAGAAG
>ML782468.1:96063-147898 GCA_009831015.1 Picea engelmannii | reverse complement strand
TTTGGCAAAGTTTAAATTTCAATTTTTGTGGTTTCCTTTGGTGGGAAAAGTCTATCGAAGGCATTTCAAATTAAGTTTAGGCAGAGACATGATAATTTATAGGGGTTTATTCTGTCGTTTTTCCCCACCTATTTTATAAATCTCGGAGATTCCAGAGTGGTTATTGCCTCATTTTCAAAGCATTCTGAGACTCTACAGAACGAAGCCGAGGGATTTATTGATTACATTGATTAAAAGGATCCTCCTAAGGGGCCGCAGAATCATTGATCTGGTTGAAAGGTCAAATTCCCGAAGTAGAGGCAGAGTCGTCGACTGAGAAGAATAGGTGTTTGCAGATCATCAACTCTGGAAGTGTGGCATATGGAGAAAAGCAGGGTTTGAGATTTCAAACTCCCGGAGCCCGGATCACGAAGTAAATCACAGTCGTTGATTTGGAAGGGAGCTAATTGTCGACATATCGTGGAGATCTAGGATCACGCATAGAAGGTAGGAAAGGAAGGCTGATAACAATCGTTGATTGAGAGGCATCGCCAAGGGATTGGAGATCAACGACCGTGCTCAATTGCAGGGTGAGAATTTGCTCGAGTCTTAATTTTTCATGAGCAGGCCGCAATCAAAACCACGGTATCGCCAAAGGCATATGTGCAACTCTGTAGTGAATTGCGGGGCAAAAAGAGAATTTCCCTCAACCCACCTTTGGTCGCGCCTGCAATCTCATGGTCACATGGTATCATCACCCAAGGTCACATCAGCGGAGGATTGGGAAAGGAGCTAGCGCTGCTAGGCTCCACATCGAAGGTTACACATTGAAAAGTAAAAAAAACCTCTGCATGTATAATCCAACGACGATCATTAAACATAATCTGATCAAAGGGTTGTTGTTTCACCTCGTGGATTCTTGATCAGTTACGATTCAGTTACACTAACTGAATCATTGTTTTGGGGCGTTGGAATCATTTCCCTTGAGCGTTTTGAGATTCCCAACTTGAGTGTTGGAGATTGGGAGAGTAACGGATGACGTGGGTATGAAAAAAAGGAAAATTTTGTGATAGATTGAGGTTGATGTTTCTCTGTTCATAATGTTTTAAGATCTCTCCCTAATAGATTTAATACAAAAGTTTATGCAATAGAAGAACTGAATGATCTTAAAATTATGCCTATTGACCAACTCCTAGGAACTCTGACTGCTTATGAAATGAGGATAGGTAAAGATAAACCCACTTCTAGAGAAACATCATTTAAAGAAGATAGGAATAAGGATTTTGAGCCTGATGAAATTGAAAAAAAATTGTAAGAAGACTAAAGAAAGGATCAGGCAAGTACCAAGGCAAGTTTCCCTTCAAATGTTTTAACTATGGAAAAATAGGCCACATTGGATCTAAGTGTCCACACAAGAAGAAGGACCAGAACGTTGAAGGCGAAGAGAAGTAAAAATCTAAGAGATTTGGTAAAATGAAAAGTTTATGTGTAAACAATGATGACTATTCAGGAGACACAGATAGTGATTATGCTTGTGAAGATAAGGTTAATGACTTTATGCTTATGGCGAAAGAGGATTATGAAAATAAAAGCACAAGAAGTGATGTTAATGATGAAGAAGCTATGGTTGACTTGGAAGGAGAACTGATCAGTTCTCTAGAAGAAATTGCTAGACTCATATGTAAGAAGAAAAAACAAAAACAATTGTTGATACAGTTTGAGAACTTTGCCATGCTAAAAGTGGAATTAGAAGAGGCAAAGAAAATAAAGGACATTCTTAAACAACAACTATCAGAGAAGAAGGCAAGATGTGAAGCCTTGGAACAAGAGGTAGTAAAAACCAGAAAAGAGACGGAGAAGTTTAAAGCATTGTATCTCCAAAATCTTCCAAGCATTAAAGCCTCAACATAACTAAATGATATTATGAGCAAACAGAGATATCCTTTGTTGAAGACTGGTTTAGGAAATGTAAGTGGTTCAAGCAGCAAACATCCAAAAAGCAAACAGCCAGTAAAGATGATCAAGTTCCAAGTTAGCAGACGATCAAACCATGTGAGTACTCTAACACCAAAAGATAATAAAGACAAGATGATCCCTGATAAAAAGCAAAGATATCAGATGATGGAGCAACAAATGCCAAGAAGAAGGCCATCCTTCAGGTACCAAAATTTCTTCCATGGTTACTATTTTTACTACTCTAATTTTGGTCATAATATTGCAAATTGTCATATTAAGTTTAGAGACATGCAATTGAGGAGATCAAGAAATAAACAATCTTTGCAACATAGAACTAAACAACCAATGAGTAGACAAAGTTGCACCAATCACTTTGACCTGTTTAACAATGATCTCGAATGCTATAATTGTCATAACTTTGTCCACAAAGCTTCAAACTGCCATTTGAAAAATTGCAGAGAACATTCAAGGATAAAATCCTTAGCTAAAAATGCCAGCACATGGAAAAAGAAAGATAGTGAAAAATGTGGTCTAGTACTTTCAGCTCAAAAACAAAAAGACCCCTGGTATATAGACAGTGGATTTTCCAAGCACATGACTTGAGACAAGGACAAGTTTTTGTCTATAAGTAAAAGAAAAATAGGAAATGTGACCTTTGGAAATGATGAACCAGGTAAAATCAAGGGTAAAGGGATGGTGAGTTTGATTAATGGCAAAGGAAAAGCCCGGGATGTTCTTCTTATAGATGGGCTGAAACATAATTTGCTCAGTGTAAGTCAAATGTGTGACAGAGGATGTGAAGTGGTGTTCACTTCCAAAGATTGTAAGATAAAGTCTGTAAACTCAGGACAAGTGGTGGCTAAAGGCATAAGGACAAATAATAATGTATATGTGCTGAAAGAAGATAGAGAATAGTGTCATCTAAGAAAACATGATGAAATTTGGTTATGGCATAGGAGACTTGGACATCTAAACTTTGACCACTTAATCAAGATCAAAAATCTTGAGGTAGTAAAATATCTTCAAAGAATATCAAAGCCACAAGATTCGGTGTGTAAACCCTGCCAAGTAGGAAAGCTAACCAGGACACTCTAAGAGATCTACTTAAACATAGAAACCATTCCAATTAGTTCATGTGGGTTTATGTGGACCATCAAGACAGGAAGGCACAGTGAAGGAAAACTACTTCATGCTTATCATTGATGATTACTCCAGACTGACTTGGGTTTCTTTCTCAAAGAAAAAGATGAAGCATTTGAGAAATTTAAAATATTTAAGGCTTTAACTGAGAGTCAAACAGGCAACAGGATAAAGGCAGTAAGATCGGACAGAGAAGGATAATTTATGTCAAGTGATTTCAAGGAATTTTGTGATAAACATGGGGATCAAGAGAGAATATACAATCCCATGAACTCCACAACAAAATGGAGTAGTTGAGAGGCAAAACAAAATAGTTCAGCAAATGGCTGGGTCAATGATGAATGACAAGAGCATTGGTCAAACCTATTGGGTAGAAGAAATGCACACAACAGTTGATATTATTAACAAATCCCACCTCAGACGACACAGTGACAAGACACCTTATGAACTGTGGTATGGAAGACCCGATTCAATCAAACACTTCAAAGTCTTTGAACGTAAGTGCTACATAAAGAATAATAATGAAAACATTGGCAAGTATGATGACAGGGCTGATGAAGGCATCTTCTTAGGATATGCTACCAATAGTAAATGATATATATTCTTTAATAAAAGATTGTATAAATTAGTTGATTGCATCGATTTAAAGGTTGATGAAGGATTCCCAGTAAGAGAGGTGAGAAATAGTGAGTTTGATACAGAGGACACATCTGAAGCTGAAGATGAACAGGTCCAAGAATCAGAAAAAGAAGTCTCTGAGTCAGATGAAGATACAAATACTCAGGCAGACTCAAATCAGCAGACAACATCAAATTCTTCCTCCAGAATTACTCAAAAGAATCATCCTGCAAGTCAGATAATTGGTGAGAAAGACAAAGGTGTACAAACCAGGAGAAGGATAATCAAAGACACCGAGCAATCGCACATAGCCTTCATATCCATGGTGGAACCCAAGAACTTTAATGAAGCTAGTAAAGGTGTAAATTGGTTAAAATCAATGAATGAGAAACTGGATCAGATTGAGAAGAACAATACTTGGGAGTTTGTACCTAGACCTACAGATAAGAATGTAATTGGCTCCAAATGGGTGTTTAAGAACAAAATGAATGAAGAAGGAAAAACTATTAGGAATAAATCCAATTGGTGTGTAAGGGGTATGCACAAGTTGAAGGATGGGATTTTGATGAAACCTTTTCACTAGTGGAAAGATTGGAAGCCATCATATTTTTTCTTGCCTATGCATGTCATAAGAACTTTAAAGTATATCAGATGGATGTTAAGTTAGCATTTCTTAATGGAAATCTAGAAGAAGATGTATATGTGGAGAAACTTGAAGGATTTTCACTAACAGATAATCTTGACTATGTCTGTAAGTTGAAAAAGACATTATATGGACTGGAATAGGCACCATGAGCCTGATATTATAGACTGGACAAAATTCTGCAGGACAAAGGGTTCAAGAAAGGTATTGTTGACAGTAATATATACATTAAGTCTGAAGGTGATGATTTATTAGCTGTTTTTGTTTATGTAGATGACATTATTTTTGGATGCACTAATGTCCCTTCAGTTCAGTGGTTTGCTAATTCAATGCAGTCTAATTTTGAGATGTCCATGATAGGAGAACTGTCATATTTTCTTGGTTTACGAATCAATCAGAGTTCTGCAGGGATATTTATCTCTCAAGAAAAGTATTTGAAAGAGATGTTAAAGAGGTTTCAGATGGAATATTCTACACCTGTGAGCACACCTATGGTGGTTGGTTGCAAGATCAGTAAAGATGATATTTCACTTGATGTTGATCAAAGAACATTTCGATCAATGATAGGAAGTCTTTTGTACATCACAGCATCCCATCTAGATATAATGCAAGTTGTTGGAATGGTAGGTTGTTATCAGTCTACTCCTAAACAAATCCATTTAGCAGCTGTTAAAAGGATATTCAAATATTTGAAGGGTACAATGACTTATGGTCTTTGGTGTCATAGAAATCAGAATTTTCAATTCACTCCATATTTAGACTATGATTCGACAAACTGTTTGGATGAGAGAAAGAGCACCAGTGGAGGTGCATTCTTCTTAGGTATTTCGTTAGTAGCATGGATTAGTAAGAAGCAGGGATCTATTTCATTATCAACTACATAGGCAGAGTGCATTACTATTGCTACTTGATTCACTTAGATATTATGAATGATACAAACTCTTGCAGATTTGAAGGTAACGTATACTGATATAATTCCACTTCACTATGATAACACTAGTGCCATTAGTGTCTCCAAGAATATTGTTTTACATGCAAAGACTAAGAATATACTAGTAAAATATCATTTTATCAAAGAGCAGGTTACAAACAGAGTTGTTCAGCTAAATTATATTCCTTCCATGGAGCAGATAGCTGATATCTTCACTAAACCGCTTGCAAAAGCTCAGTTTGAGTATCTACGCCAGAAGTTGGGCGTCACCCTGTCCTCAAGTTAAAATAGCTTATCTGATCAGGGGGAGAGTGCTCATAGTATATCTAATTAGAGGGAGCGTTCTTATTGTATCTTTGTTCAAGGGGAGAATAGAGTCACTCTTAGTTTTCTTTGACATTGATGTCAAAGGGGAAGAAAAGGTGTGGTCTGGATGCTACAGTTGGAGGTCTAAGCATAATAGTGTAGCCTTTCATGGTTTCCATGAATGACAAAGGGGGAGATTGTTGGCATGTTTTTACAGGAAGAGTGTGCTTGTCATTGATGGGAAGAACGACAGCGACGATGACAAACAGGAAAAGAATAATCTCGGGAGGAGATGGGAACAATGTGCAGAGATAAAAGCTCAGAAGTGAAAGCACGGTAAAAAAAATGTGATCAATATCAAATCCTTGATTGTGGATTTGCTTCGAGAGTCTTCACGACCGTTGGATCACTTTAAGTGGAGGGATAGGATAAGCGGGGAAAAACGGTTGAGAATTCGATTATCCAAATTTTCATCAGCCGTCGGATTGAATTAATGGAAGGAAAGGATAAGCAAGGGCTGAGATCTGAGATCTCGATCAACCAAAATTTTGTTAGCCGTGGGATCACCTTAAGTGGAAGGACACGATAAGAAAGGGCTGAGATATGATATCTCGATCACTTGAATTTTCGTCAGCTGTCAGATCGAAATAAATGGAAGGATAGGATAAGCAAAGATGGAGAGTCATTGGATTTAATCCAAGACAAAGATGCATCATAGACAGATCGATTCATTGAGCTAAGATCTTGATCAAATGAACATCATTAGTTTCAGGTCTAAAGTTATGAGGAGGTTACGCTTCGAAAAAATATCACTTCAAGAATTTCAAGTTGAGAACTGAAATACCCGAAGCCCAGAGAGCTAGAGAGATGAAATAAATTCTCGACCATCAGATCATCCGAAGTAAATCTTAGTCGTTCGATCGTTTGAAGAATATCTCAAGCATCAGATTGTTCAAAGTGAATCTGGGTCATCCAATCTAGAGCGTCAATTTGAGATTTGAAATCCCTGAAGTCTGGAGAGAAGGAGAGCCGGAATAAATTCTCAACCGTTGGATCATCCGAAGTAAATCTCAGTTGTCAGATCGTCCGAAGAAGATCTCAAGCGTCAGATCGTTCGAAGTGAATCTGGGTCATCTGATCCAGAAAAGACATGGCATCATCATGTCGACTCCGGGTAAAGACCCAAAGTAAGCCTCAATCATCTGATTCAAGAGGAAACGTGGTAGTAATATGCATACTTCGAGTGGAAGTAAAGTTTGAGACTTGATATTTCAGAAGTCCGGGGACCCGAAGGATATCTCGATCATTTATCAAGAAAGGGATCGCAGAACCATTGATTTGGTTGAAAGGTCAAATTCCCGAAGTAGAGGCAGAGTTGTCGATTGAGAAGGACAGGTGTCTGCAGATCATGAACTCTGGAAGTTTGACATACAGAGAAAAGCAGGGTTTGAGATTTAAAAATCTCAGAGCCCATATCACAAAGTAAATCACAGTCGTTGATTTTGAAGGGAGCTACTTGTCGATATATCGTGGAGATCTAGGATCGCGCATAGAAGGCAGGAAAGGAAGGCTGATAACAAATGTTGATTGAGAGGCATCGCCAAGGGATTGAATATCAACGGTCATTCTCAATTACGGGGTGAGAATTTTCTCGTGTCTTAATTTTTCGTGAGCGGGCCGCAATCAAAACCGCGGTATTGCCAAAGGCATACGTGCATCTCTGTAGTGAATTGCGGGGCGAAAAGGGGATTTCCCTCAAACCACCTTTCGTGTTGCCTGTAATTGCATGGTCACATGATATCATCTCCCAAGGTAACATCAATGGAAGATTGGGGAAGGAGCTAGCACTGCTAGGCTTCACATGGGAGGTTACGCATTGAAAAGTCAAAAAAAAATCTGTGTGTATAATCCAACAACATTGATCAAACAGAATATGATCAAAGGGTTGTTGTTTTACCTCATTATTTCTTGATCAGTTATGATTCAATTACACTAACTAAATCATTTTTATGGGCTGTTGGAATCATTTCACTTGAGCGTTTTGAGATTCCTGACTTGAGCGTTGGATATTGGGAGTGTAACGAATGACGTGTGTATGAATAAAATAAAATTGTTGTGACAAAGAGAGGTTGTTGTTTCTCTGTAAAAAGTAGTTGAACTGTAAGCAATGAAGTTTACAACATGAACTGAGGGAGAAAATGTAGAGATGAAGAACATAAGTTGGACAGAGAAGAAATGGTGAAAACAACAGATTGTATGAGAACTTAAGCACAAGAAGATGTGATAAGGAACACACTAATGCAGGAGAGAAGAGCAGTGTAGCAAAACAGTGACGAGATTGGTAAACCATTGATAAATATTGTATCACTATAATAAATTTCAGAAAGAAAAGATTTATATCTCAAGGTGGTAGGGTGGTGCTAGGGAGGATTGTTGTCCTCAGAGTTTCAAGTGGGTTATTGAACACATGGAGTTGTAGCTTCCATGTGGTTGTAGCCAGAAAAACCAGGGTGGTAGGGTGGTGCAAGGGAGAACCATTGTTCTATGTTATACAGGTTGGTTCCTGTGTGACTGGAATTTGGTGCTTCCATTCAGTTGGTGTTGAACACTCAGGGAGTTCATTCTTCCTTCTAGTGGGTGCTAGAGAAACCAAAGAGTTAGTGCTCCCAGCAAGTTGCAGCTTGTAAAAATAGAGGTTGTATCCTCATTTTGAGTTGGTGCTCAAAGATTGATTATGTACATAACATAAAAGACTTCCTATCATTCTAAGAAGAAGAGGTTTTCTCCCTTTATGGGTTTCCTCATGAATATTTGTCTCTATGTATACCATATGTGTGATTGATGTCTATTATTTCTGTTGTTCATGTCTTCCATAATCTTGATGATCACTTGGAGAAGATTAATAATATTTCAATAGGCACAAAAATTGTTTAAGCACAGTAACAATTGATTCACCCCCCCCCCCTCTCAGTTGTCATAATAATTTCAACAATTGGTATCAGAGAGGGTTCCTTTTATTTAAAGGTATATCAGTAAGCTTAAACAAGACTAGTCATGAAGGAACTTCAACCAATAATCCTCCTCTATTTATTCAAACAAGTTTTTCTTTCTGGAAAGTTAGAATGAGAACATACATTATGGACTTAGGTGTTGATGTTTGGGATGTAGTAGAGACTGCATATACAAAACCTATTGTGCTAGCTTCCTAAGATGATAAGATAGAATTTAGCTTCAATGCAAAGGCAATGAATGTTATCTTTAGTGGGCTTGTTGAAGATGAGTTTGTAAAGGTGATGCATATTGACTCTGCCAAAGAGATGTGGGATAAACTTATTAGCAATTATGAAGGAAATGAGAAAGTAAAAGGTGCCAAACTTCAGACATATAGATTGAAATTTGAACAACTAAATATGAATGAGGATGAAACAGTTAGTAAATATTTTTTAAGAGTTGAGGAACTTGTAAATGCCATGAAGGGTCTTGGTGAGAAGATTGAAGATGCATTTTTAGTTCAGAATATTTTAAGATCTCTCCCTGATAGATTTAATCCAAAAGTTTCTGTAATAGAAGAACTAAATGATCTAAAAATTATGCCTATTGACCAACTCCTACAAACTCCAACTTCTTATGAAATGAGGATAGGTAAAGATAAACCCACTTCTAGATAAGCATCATTTAAATCAGATAAGAGGTAAAGATAAACCCACTTCTCTTCAGATGTTTTAACTGTGGAAAAATAGGTCACTTTGCATCTAAGTGTCCACACAAGAAGAAGGACTAGAATGCTGAAGGTGAACAAATGTACAAATCCAAGACATTTGATAAAAATAAAAGTTTATGTGTAAACAATGATGACTCTTTAGGAGACACAGATAGTGATTATGCTTGTGAAGATAAGGTTAATGACTTTATGCTTATGGCCAAAGAGTATTATGATATAAAATCACTGGAAGTGATGTTAATGATGAAGAAGTTGTGGTTGACATGGAAGGAGAACTCATCAATGCTCTAGAAGAAATTGCTAGACTCAAATTTGAGAAGAAAAAGAAAAAGCAATTGTTGATACAGTTCGAGAAAGATAGTAAAAAACCTAATGAAGACTTTGCCATGCTAAAAGTGGAATTAGAAGAGGAAAAGAAAATACAGGACATTATGAAACAACATTTATTAGAGAAGAAGGCAAGATGTGAGGCCTTGGAAGAAGAGGTATTAAAAACCTGAAAAAAGATGGAGAAGTTTAAAGCATTGTATCTCCAAAATATTCCAATCATTAAATCCTCAGCAGAACTAAATGACATTCTAAGAAAACATAGATCTTCTTTGTTGAAGACCGGTTTAGTCCATGTAAGTGGTTCAAGCAGCAAACAACCAAAAAGCAAAGATCCAGTAAAGATGATCAAGTTCCAAGTCAACAGACAATCAGACCATGTGAGTACTCTGCCACCAAAATCTAATAAAGACAAGATGATCCCTGATAAAAAACAAAGATATCAAAATATGGAGCAACAAATGACAAGAAGAAGGCCATCCTTCAGGTACAAAAATTTCTTCCATGGTTACTGTTTTCACTGCTCTAATTTTGGTCATAAGATTGCAAATTGTAAAATTATGTTTAGAGACATGCAACTTAGGAGATCAAGAGATAAACAATCTTTGCAACATAGAACTAAACAACCAATGAGTAGACAAAGTTGCACCAATCACTTTGACCTATTGAACAATGATATCAAATGCTATAACTGTCATAACTTCGGCCACAAAGTTGCAAACTACCATCTGAAGAATTACAAACCAGATCCAAGGATAAAATCCTTAGCTAAAAATACCAACACATGGAAAAAGAAAGATAGTGAAAAATGTGGTCTAGCACTTTCAGCTCAAATACAAAAAGACCCCTGGTATATAGACATTGGATGTTCCAAGCACGTGACTGGAGACAAGGATAAGTTTATGTCTATAAGTAAAAGACAAACAAGAAATGTGACCTTTGGAAATGATGAACCAGGTAAAATCAAGGGTAAAGGGATGGTGAGTTTGAGTAATGGTAAAGGAAAAGCCCGGGATGTTCTTCTTGTAGATGGGTTGAAACATATTTTTCTTAGTGTAAGTCAAATGTGTGATAGAGGATGTGAAATGGTGTTCACTTCCAAATATTGTAAGATAAAGTCTATAAACTCAGGACAAGTGGTGGCTAAAGGCATAAGGACAAATAATAATGTATATGTATTGAAAGAAGATAGAGAAGCATCTCATCTAAGCAAACATGATGAAAGTTGGTTATGGCACAGGAGACTTGGACATATAAACTTTGACCACTTAATCAAGTTCAAAATTCTTTAGGTAGCAAAATATCTTCCAAGAATATCATAGCCACAAGATTCGGTCTGTAAAACCTGGCAAGTAGGAAAGCTAACCAGGACACAGTTTAAATCCAAGAGCTCTACTTCAACAGAGAAACCACTCCAATTAAATCATATGGATTTATGTGGACCATCAGGACAGGAAGGCACAAGGAAGGAAAACTTCTTCATGTTGTTCATTGATGATTACTCCATACTCACTTGAGTTTCTCTTCTGAAAGAAAAAGATGAAGCATTTGAGAAATTTAAAATATTTAAGGGTTTAACTGAGAATCAAACAGGCAACAGGTTAAAGGCAGTAAGATCAGATAGAGGAGGATAATTTATGTCAAGTGATTTCAAGGAATTCCGTGATAAACATGGGATCAAGAGAGAATACACTATCCCAGGAACTCCACAGAAAAATGGAGTAGTTGAGAGGCAAAACAGAACAGTTTAGCAAATGGACAGGTCAATGATGAATGAGAAGAACATTGGTCAAAACTACTGGGTAGAAGCAATACACACAACAATCCATATTCTTAACAAAGACCAACTCAAACCACACAATGACAGGACACCTTATGAACTATGGTATGGAAGACCTGCTTCAATCAAACACTTCACATCCTCTTTATCTTACAATCTTTATGCTTTTAGAGTTAAAAAAATTGGAGGAATTTCAAGAAGATTCTAGAATATTAAAAAATACCATAATTGAGGGTTAAAGAAGTGGAAAAAACTTCCCCTATATGGCTAATTTAGTTATGTTAAATACCGGGTCACTAGGAGGAAAAGTGGTTCCATTCTATGTTATTGTATTTTGTTCCATATCAGAGCAGAATAATAGGGAGTGGGAAATTAGAGAGCATAGTAGGTAGGGTCAATGTTATGTAGAAAATTAACATACCATAGGTCTTAGGTAACTCCATAGAGAGTTCCTTCTCCTTTTTACATGCATTATTTCCATACCAGAGAAAACAGACCAGAGTAGCCTCACCTTCTAGATGGGTTTTCTAGAAAAAATATTTGTGTCATCTTGTGGATGGTGTATAATTGTACTTTAGTGTTCTCTATTTTTTCATTTTATCTGTTTCATGCATAAGAAGAAAATAAAAACTAAATATTTTGGAATCTAAAGAAACTAACCTTCATAGTGCATATTTAATTTTTATTTATCAGATATGTTGTGGCGAACTATTCCAATGTAATGTCCATAGCAGTTTAGAAATCAAAATTAGTTACAAACTAATAAATTATAGCTCAATCTTCTATCCAAAGGATAAGAAAGCACACAAACTCTAATTATGATTACAAATTCAGCTTATAGGACAAAAAAAGGTGTGCATACTAAAATGGGGTGCACACAACTAAACTACATGCTAGGTCTTCAAAACAAAAAAAAATAGGGTGCACACAACTAAACTGCATGCTAGGTATTCAAAACTAAAAAATAGGGTGCACACAACTAAACTGCATGCTAGGTCTTCAAAACTAAAAAATAGGGTGCCAACAATGATCTCATTTCCAGTTAAATTTTCTCTTAGTATTCTTTGTTTTTTTCCATGTGTGTTTTCATTTTTTCAAGCTAAACTATCCTCCAATTTCCATCATTTGGTATAATTAGAATACTCATTGTAGACCTCTATCCTCTCATGATTCTAGTTATCTATGCTAGGCACCCATCCAAATTTTCATCATTGTCGAGTTTCTTTGTAGCTCAAATTCTCCACCCAAACTACTCATTCCTCAATCATTTTAGTTATTCTCAAGTCTCTACACCCACCCAAAACTTGATTACTTGTTGAGTTCCAAGATGACCTCTCCTTCACCTCAACCATTTTTATTCATTGGGATTAGGTTTTACATTTTATTTTCTTCCACACCCATCCAACCCACTTTCCTTTGTTAGTTTAGTCGACCCACAATGCCTCCACAGAGGGATCCCTCCTTTTAAGAATATAAAACCTTTGTTCCAATTCTGGCCCAAAAGATTTCACTTGCTATCAAGGAACTCGTGCAATTATGGCCTCATGTTTCTGCGCCTACCTCCAATTAGATAAAAAAAAATCTCTCCCCGCATATGGTGGGAAAATGCAAGGAAAGATACTAGATTCTTGGGTCCACAAACTCTCTACATACTTTAAAACTTGTTGAGATATGCTTGACACCACCAAATTATAGATCATTATCTTACAACTGGATGATATAGTATAGTTTTGGTGGGAGACACAAATTTGAATCTCCTAAACTTTAAATCAAACTAAATCCAGATCAATCTTATAGAAGTTCCACTATCATCCATATCAACACTGTATGGGATGACTTATGTCAAGATTTTTCATTTAATTTCTACATTCTTCTCTATTAACATATTCTCATGTTCCAGGGGTTACAACTCGAGTAATCTCTAGGCCATTCAATATGGAAACATATTGAAATGTTTAGAAAGCATAGGATCCAACTTCACATCCACAATTTTATAAGGTAATTATTTTAAAATTCAACTTTAGTTTGCTAGTAATATTTATAAATGAGGTTTCCTTATTTGGTAGAACATCCCTAGATTAGGCTTTCATCCATGCTCTTAGTATTGACCAAAAACTTGATAAATTTCGTCACCTCCCTTCACCTTTCTCTCTCTCTTCATAACCCACCAACATATCTCTAACCTACATCCTCTTCCACCCTTGAATCACCATCCCCTCTTCGAACTAGATTTTACTGCCATTGCCACAATCTCTCAAATAATTCTTCTACAAAATGATGCATTCTCTACTGCCACAATATAAGTAAATACATATACACATATCAACACATAGATGAAGTTGTGCACCATTTTTTGTCTTCTCAAATCCCTCCTTTCGATGTCCAAGTTCTATTCCTAACCATACCACTCCATATCCCGATTTGTTGTTAATGAACACAAATTTGTCCCAGTGTCATATAGACCATACTTTTAAATACAATTTCGAGATAAAACATGAAAATGCTACCATGACTCTGGATAATGGAAGTTAAAAAAACATTATCTCTTGTGGGATCACCACATGATTCAAGTTATCAATTATTAACAATACATCTCCTTATCATTTGGCTAGGTATAGAAATCTGGATCATAGTCATTAGTTAATAAACATTGTGATATTAAATTTTCTATTGTGATTTCTTATGACATCATGAAGTGAAATGTTTCACCCATTGATTGCACTGGCCTTCTCTTGGGGATTCCATACCAACACTAGTGCCATGATTTGCATGATGGATTTCATAATTCTTACAAACTCTTTAAATTCAACAAAACATGTCAAATTACATCTTCTGTGGTTTCCCCCCTCTCCCTCATTTGGATATTGTTAGCATCATTATTTTTAGGGTAAGTTTGAAAGTTTGTTTAGAGTTTTAAAAGTCATTCCTTGGTCTTGATAAGACCAAGGCATTCCTAATTGAGTCACAATGTGTGGTTTGTCTCATGATATGGCTAAAAAAATACTTTGGTCATTTTATGAAATAAAAGGTAATATGCATGTCAATAGAGAGTTTGTTGGAGTTACTTCACACACACCTAGGATTTATTTTTCCTAAGGTTTTTTATTTTTTTATTAGTCATAATTAGTCATTATCCAGTCTCCTATATTTTAGGAGAGAATATTCCACCTGGAGAATATTCTCTTTCAGTTCACACTTCAGTTTGACTAGTTGAGTTGAGTTTAGATGTTGCATTGGGATCATCACCATGCTAATTCGACCTTGCCTTGGTATCATCACCAAATTGGCACATTATCCTTGATTCCTTGAGTTAACTCCTCACTACTTTCTGTTCAGTCAGTTAACTGAAGACTAGTTGACTAGTTAACTCAACTAGGTGGCAGTTCACTCCCGTAACTACCTGAGAGACTAGAATAGGTGGTAGTTCACTCCCGTAACTATTGGTGTGTGTCCAGATCACTCTAGACCACCACTATGGCGACTTGGTTCACCTCAAGTCGAACTCATTGAGTTATACATAGTATATCATGTGTAAATTATTCATTATTCATACGGTTAATGAGAATTCTTTCATTCTTTCTCTCCTTCTTTTTCCAAATATCTTTGAAAATGTGTGTATTATTGTTTATCTAGATCTATTATGTGCAGGTTCAACACGTTTACATTGTATCAGAGCTGACGGACTGCTAAGAAAAAGCTACACCAAATTATTTTTGCAGGTACTAAAGATTGAAGACAACAAAAGGATGGATTATTTGCCAAAAATACTTCTCACGCCTCATAACTATTTGGAATGGAAGACATAAATTATGCTTATGCTCATATGCAGAGGCTTGTACCAAATAACTATGGCAATGGAAGTAGAGCCTGATTCTGTCGATGAGAAAAATGACTTTCTCAATAGACAAGAAATGGCCATAGGATGTATCCTCTATTTTATTTCTTCTGTAAGTCTCCATCAAGTATATGATGACTCACAAGAATTCACTCTAAATGATTTATGGAGTAGATTAGAGTTTTTATTTGGGAATAAGGAAGAATGCATGAAAAATGTTGACAAGATAGAGAATGTAGAAAAGCCACTAGAAGATAAATCATCTCAGTTTGAAGACCCTTCTACACAAGTATTTGCAGAATTTTGTATTCCATTTGAAGATGATGTCTACTCCATTTCAGATTTGTTTTCCGAATTTCATGTGGAATATATATGGCATGCATCTCAGGGATCACATGCAGACACTTTTCCATGTGCAATGCATGCATCTCAGGAGACAAAAAGGGAGCCGCGCACATAAGACTCAATTCTGATATTTTATGAGCCGAATTTGCAGAAAAAAATTGGATATTTGAATTCCTCTCAGGAAAATGTCCAATTTCAAAAACAAATCGTCCGAAAATGAGCCTGGGAAGTGAACTTATGATCATTTCAAAATCAACAAAATTTCAGCATTTTTCCAGAAACGACCGCACGGTTTTCAAAATTTCATCCAAACTTTATTTGGATATGTTTCATTACAAGAAGATAAAGTGGATATGTGTGGACATCTCAATGGTGCATATACTTCATCAGATCCATGCAGAAATCTACATCTTCAACAAAATCTTCAACGAGCACAAACTTTCACAGTTGCGAGGTCTTCTTGNGTTTCCCATGAGGTTTTCCCTCTTTCCTCATTTTATTTTTCAATGTATCTTTTGTACTTGGGTACCTAACATGGCCTCGTTACTGGGACCCAATCTTTATTTTCACCATAGTGATGTTCAAGGGGGGTGTTGGAGTTACTTCACACACACCTAGGATTTATTTTTCCTAAGGTTTTTTATTTCTTTATTAGTCATAATTAGTCAATATCCAGTCTCATATATTTTAGGAGAGAGTATTCACCTCGAAGAATATTCTCTTTTAGTTCAGACTTCAGTTTGACTAGTTGAGTTGAGTTTAGATGTTGCATTGGGATCATCACCATGCAAAATTGGGATCATCACCATGATAATTCGACCTTGCCTTGGTATCATCACCAAAGTGGCGCATTAGCCTTGATTCCTTGAGTTAACTCCTCACTACTTTCTGTTCAGTCAGTTAACTGAAGACTAGTTGACTAGTTAACTCAATTAGGTGGCAGTTCACTCCCGTAATTGTCTGAGAGACTAGAATAGGTGGCAGTTCACTCCCGTAACTGTTGGTGTGTGTCTAGATCACTCTAGACCACCACTATGGCGACTTGGTTCACCTCAAGTCGAACTCATTGAGTTATACATAGTATATCATGTGTAAATTATTCATTATTCATACGGTTAATGATAATTATTTCAATCTTTCTCTCCTTCTTCTTCTTTTTCCAATTCTCTCTGCAAATGTGTGTATTATTGTTTAGCTAGATATATTTTGTGTAGGTTCAACACATTTACAGATTTAAGTCATTGGTTGAGTCAAAGAGTGTTGTGATCATCTCATAATAAACCATCAAGGGGTATAAGAGTCCATCACGATGAAATATTTGTAAAATTCCTTATGTCCTTAAGTTTAAAATCATGTCACAAAGAGGGAAATTATGTGTGAAAGTTGAGTCATAGGTTAGGGATGAAATTCATGTCAAAATAGGTATCATTATTCATCATCACACCTGATGAGGTCAAATAAGGGACAATGATTACACTCCATGCCATTTGTACTATTGGCAAGTTTCAAACAGGTGTGTGCTCCTCAAATTTTTTGTGCAAGTTACTTAAATCGACTTGAGAGGTCTTGCCATCTTTGGGAAAGTACTTTATTTTTAAAATTTTCTCCTTATCCACTCATCTATGTATACTTTCCACCTTTTGTTTGTTTGCACTGCATTCACAACCTGTGCATAAGCCATAGCCTCCCGATCAATATTCAAATATCTTTGCTATGAAAACGATCCTCCTCGCTATGAAAACATTATGCAGATTTCCCTCGCTATGAAAAACCTGTGTGGTATCATTTTCTACGCAAAGCCTATTACTCTGTTTTTGTTGTGCATCCCATGCTCGCCTTAGTTTCTATGTAAAAAACCTTTTTGAGACCATGTTTAAGAAATCTTATCCCATGACTAAGTTTTCCCATCATACATAAAATGTTTATTTCACCTATTCAAGACAAACTCTAGCCCTTCTAGTTTGTTCCACAATCCTTCTTGTTGAGTTTCACAACATATTTTCTTTGAACAGTTTGAAATTTTCCTTACAAATCAAACATCGCAGAGCCATAACATCACAAGAAAATAATAAATACAAAGGAGGAAATGTGTTGATATATGAACCCCAATAGCTGGATTTGGTAAACTTAGATCTTGATTACAAGGTGTCTTTTGAGCAGGTTGGGTGTATGAGATTTTGTAAAAGAATCCAAGGGTATAACGTGCAGTTGATCAATGAGTTCGCCCTGAACTTCAATGGTGTCTATACAATCATTGCAGGGGTCACATTTCCAGTATCAGAATAGACCATATATGCTGCCACAGAGATCCCCATATAGGGAGAGAAATGGTTTAATGGTGTGCCTCTGGAGCTTATGTTTTATATTGATTTCCTCAAGCCTCAGTATAGAAAGAAGAAAATTGGTTCCATTATCCCCAGGGATTATCTTTTAGAACCCTATGAGTTTTTTAGAGTAATCCAAAGATACTTTACTTGTGAGGGTAGGTTTGTCAAGGTGTATCAATACCACATAAGAATCCTCATGCATTTCACAGGGAATATTCCCCTAAACTTACCCTTTGATCTATATATAAGCCTAGGAAAAATGGCAGACAAAGTCCAGGCCAGGGATAACTAGCTTAAGAGAATTATGTTCCATTTATCCTTGGTCAAGATGTTAGTGGTTGGGGAGATGAGAAAGTTGAACATGGACTAGTAGTCCTTCTTAAATTCAACCAATATTTTCCTGGATCCCAAAAGAGATACCCCCTTGTCTACTAAAAGATTGGCCCTTAACAGCCCAGGTGAAAAAGGAAGAAGTGTTGCAGAAAAGGGAAAAGGAAAGGAAGTTGAGGGTTCTACACCAAGCCAACTAGTTTTGAAGAAGGGTAGGAGGATACAGTTCACTGATGAGCCAAAGGAGACACAGACACCCAATAACCCACCACAAGGTCAGCTGCTAGAAGGCTTCCCACACCCACAATGCAGATAAACATTTTTGAGGTTGTAACTTAGGAGATGGATGAAGAACAAGGTAAATCAACAAATAAATACTCACATTTTATGGGAATGAAAAAAAATCTCATAGAGGCTCATCATGTGATAGCTTAGTTTTACCAAGAGAATAAATAATTAAAAAGGAATCTAGTTGAGAAGGACTCCGAGGAAAAAACACCACAAAACAAGGCAGAGCCCAAGAAAGAAAGGTCAAAGGGGAAGGAATTCATGCATATCCATGAGACCACATTTTTATCTAATCCTACAACACCTTTGGCAAGGTCCTCATCCAGGAATAATAGTCAAGAGATACAAGGCAATCTAGCAACAAGTGAAAGACCTCCTACTTCTCCCACAGAAGGAGAAAAAAACACATGATGGTTTAATAAGAAGTTAAGGGAAGCTCAAGATCAAATAATTCAGCCTAGGGAAGAAAAGAGGATATCATATGATAGAGCCATGAATCACTTTAAAGAATGCAAAACAACCACAGAAAATGCCTATGTAGCCCTTTCCAGTGCCCAGTCAAAATTGAAAAGAAATGAATCCTTGTTTAGGCAAGTGGGAAATTTGAAGGTACAAAACTTAACACTAAGGAAGGAAAACAGGTACCTTAAACAAAATATGCAATTGAATGATGAAATTAGAAGAAGACTAGAACTACTTGCAGAAGTAGTAGAAATGTGACTGAAGAAACTTCAGATTTTGTCTTTTTGGGTATGCGACCATCTCAATTTTTGTTCATGTCATAACAACTGTGGAAAATATGCATTTTGATATTGGAGAAAGGTTTCACAAGGGTGACAACATAAACATTTCCTGGGAACATAAGTTGCTTGGACTGGTAAACTCTCATACACAAATATTCTAGGCACACATGATTAGCAAGAACAATGGGAGATGATTGGAATTTGAGTTTTGAATCTAATACGGGTCCCTAGACACTTGATACCACCTGAATCTACATGCATTTCAAGAAAATGAATTCGCTATGCAGATGCTATAGGTAGCACTTGCGCAATATAAATTCTAGTTTTCTACGCAAAGGTGGAAGAGTTATCCAGCAATGCATAGGGTGACTTGAGATGGTTTCTAGATGCACCTGATGACTCATCAACAACAACATATTCGAAATTTGCTCAGATCTATGATTGTATAAGATATTATTTTGTTTTGCATTAAAGATGGTCAAAATGAATTTACTATTTGTAGTAAAGTTGTTTACGAGTTGTTCTCTTTCAAATGTAACCAGATCCACCATTGTAGGAAACAGTAGTTCGACTCCTAATAGCCTAGTGCGGCAATAGGCTTCTATATATTTGATAATTTTGATGTAAGTAAGGCGAGTTGGAAGAAGTATAGATATTTTGATCCTCATTGTAATTTTCTCTGAATATGAAAGAAATACAAATGCATAAGTCCTCACCTTTTTATCAAAAGATTCTAATGGTGTTGATTTGAAGTTTGTATTCTTATCCTTGTATGTACTTCTTGTGTCCTTACTTTCATCTTCATTTTCTTCTGTTTAAATTGGATAATTAAAAGGTCTGGAATTCATCTAATGGTGCTCTAGACTTCAGTGATTTAAACTATGTTTATCTTCTTAACTAGGTCAGAATTCATCTTTCATGGTGCTTTGATTATGTTATGTGTTTCTTTTCCTCTTCCACCCTACATAATCAAACTCAAAACTGAAAGTTCATCACCTCATTTAGCCTTTGTTCGTCTGGAAATTTCTACTTACCATCCATTATTTTCATTCGTTTTCAGAGGTTGACTCCATATCCCAAGAGATATTATACCTCCTTTCTAGAAAACCTTGAAAAAACTACCTCAATCATCTAAACCTAGCCATCGGTTCAAAAACAATCTATCTATCAGAGATCAAGTCTCAGAGAGAGCCCTCTCTAGATTGGAAGGGATAGATTCCAATCTTAAAGTTGGTTTGTAGGTTACCTTTGTAGATTATTTCTTCAGCCCAACAATTTATTTAGTGCTAACAGATACATTACTATCCGTTAGTTCAATCTCAACAAATATATGTACCTTTCTTTAGTACACCCCATCAAACCAAATAATCATTCCCACTTTCCCCCATTCAATATGCACCCTTTTTTGGATGTATTTCTCCCTTGCAAGGGCCTTTCTCCTATTCACCAAATCCACCATTCCATTGACCTAGAGCTCGGGGATTCTCTTCTAAATTCCCCTACTTACAAACTTCCTCCCTATGTAGTTGTTGAAATCAAACATCAAATTAAAACCCTTCTAGGATTCAACCGTATTGAACCTTTGTCCCCCCTTGTAGCTTCCCAACGTCCATTATTCCCAAAAAGGAGACTAGCAAATGGCATTTAGTCATTAATTTCCATGCTCTCAACAATGCCATTGTCAACAATTGTAATCATTTTCCATGAATTCATGACCTCCTGGACCATTGCAAGGGTGCCAAGTTATTTACGAAGCTATACTTGAATTTTCATTATCACCAACTACACATGAATCCCAATGACACTTCGAAAATAACATTCAAAATAGAGCTTGGATTCTATGCATGGCTCATTATGCCTTTTGGGATTCACTTGCTACTTTTATGATGATGATTAATTGTATTTTTCATCCTGGGCTACTCATTTTGTGGCAATTTATTTGGATGATATTCTAACCTTTAGCTAGGCATGAGAAGATCACGAACAACAACTGCACTTATTGCTGGAAATGTTGCATTCTCACAAATTGATTTTAAAATGGAAAAGTACTTTTTTGGGAAAATTTCCATTCAATATTTGGTATTTTGCATTGATCAAGGGGCCTTAATGCAGACTCTAATAATGTCCAAGCTCATGCTAATTGGCCAGTACCTACTATGTCAACAACTTTGAAGTTTTCTTTTGGGCAACCTAAATTTTTACCACTGACTCATTTAACACTTCTCTTACATAGCACACTCTCTACATCAACTTTGTTATTAGACAACCTTCATTTGGTCCAAATCTGTACTAGATATTTTTCAAAAGTTAAAGGATTCTTCGTGTTTTGATCCTATTCTACACCTTCCTAGTCTCCAACAACCATTTAAGATATAAATTGATGCTTCTCACTTTTCCATAGGCATTGTACTAAGAGAAGGAGGCCACATGATTTCCTATCACCTTGAAACACTATCCAATTTTAATCTCAATTATAGAACATATGAAAAAAAAAATTACTCTCGTGTGCATGCTTTAAAGTAATGGCATCATTACATCCTAGGTATGGAAACTATTCTTCACAGTGATTATCGCCTTTTGATTTTCATCAATTCTCAAACTAAGGTTCAAGAGAAATGATATCTCAAATGGGTGTACTACATACAACAATTCCATATGACAATCAAATATAAAAATGGTAGTTCCAATCAAGTGTTGATATGCTGAGTCAACCTCCTAGTCAGGGATTAAATATTTTGAATGTTTGTTGTGTTGCATATGAAGGCTATAAATTAGTGTATGTGTTGGATCCATTGTTTGGCCTAATCTGGCATGCATCCCATCAACCAAACACTATATTCGGATTATTCATTCCATGATGGTTGGATATATCACCTAATTAGATTTGTGTTCCTCAGACTCCACACCGCTTACTTCTTATTAAATACTCCCAAGCCTCCTCCTTTGAAATTCATTTTGGTACGTTAAAAACTTGCCAACACCTTCATCACCATTTCTTTTATCCTTCTATGCAATGACAAGTGGAGGCTTTTATTTTCCAATTCTCTTTATGTAGCACCAACAAACCGACCAACCAAAAACAAGGCCCTTATCAACCTTTGTTAGTGCTTTCCCAGCCTTGGGAATCCATCTCTATGGACTTTCTGAGTCTATTTTCCATGACACTTAAGAAACATGACTACATACTGGTAGTATTTTGTCATTTCTCTAAGATGGATCTCTTTATTCACTACACAAGGACTATTGTATCTCAATAAAGAGCTTCTTTTTTTTATCTCATGTCTAGTCACACAATGGTCTAATTGTCAACATTATTTCTAATAAATACTGATGTTCCCTCGACACATTCTGGAAGACGTTATTGCACTCATTACACTATCAACTTCATTTCTCTATAGCATTCCACACCCAAACCGATGGAAAAATGGATGTCCTTAACTCTAGCATACTCCATGTTCTTTGCATCTATTACACCAAGAATAAATAGTGGGACACTTATTTCCATGTTCTTAAGTAGAATTACAATAGAGTAGTTATTGTTTCTACAATTTTTTCTTCTTTTAAGGAAGACTATCATGACCAACCACTAGTCCCTTATGAGATCCATTTCACTTTACGAACACTCACCACTCCTCGTTAGCACAAATTCCACTTTTGTTCAAAATTTGGCACAAATTCACTGTTAGATTGTTGTAGCCTTAGAAGACTCGCCATTTCATTACAAGACTCTCCATAGTCATCAAAGGGTAGCAAAACAATTTTAGGTGGGTGACCATGTATATTGCATTTGTACAAATAAGGCTTCAAGGGACAATGGCATCATATGCTCAAGCCCATTAGATATGCTTTATATATTATCATTCAACAAATTGGGGACAATGCTTATCGCTTCGATCTCTCATCTCAACTGGGAATTCACAATGTGGTTAATGTCAATCATCTCAATCTATACAAACTTGGACTTTTGGAGAAAGAAGTTCAAGTCTTCTATCTTGCATATACCATTCCATATTTCCACCCTCCTTTTGCGAAAGATACTTTTCTAGATATGCACAATTGTTCCATCAAACAACAACAATGTTTTTCTTATCTTGTTGAACACCAAGGACAAGGACCTATCTAAAAAAAATGGTTCTCTGAGATAGATTTGGAAACTCATTTTCCTCATGCGATTGAGAAAGTCGAAATAGCTTCTATCTAAATGAGGAATTTATATGAATTTGCTATCTAAACATGGAAAAGTTTATATAAAGTTTGCATCTCTCCATGAGAGCACACCTCTTTAGATTAAGTTAATTTAATATTAAATAAATGCATGAGCTCTTTTTACAATTAGTAGAGATGTCTTTATTAAATAACTAAGTGGTTATTTTTTACTATATTAAACCAATAACTAAAATACCTATTTTTTTTTTTAATTTTATATAAATATTTTAAATGTATCAAACTAAACACTCATCTAATTTTTATAACACCTGACAATTGAAGAGATGCATCAAAGAAAAAAAAACATTATTATGTTTTTGGATTTATTTTCTTTAAATTTTGTATAAATATTTTTAATTTGTCAAACTCATCTAATTTTTATAGCACATGACAATCGAAGAGGTAAAAAAAAAGAGAAAATAACACAAATATTATCGTCATTTATGATGTAAATGATAATATGCGCCCAACTCGTACATAAATAACAATATGTGACCAAATGATAGAATATTTTTCGACTTCTAAGAGGATTAGAGACAACAATTCTACGTACTAGTGTGGATGACAGAGAGGATTAGAGACAGCAATTCTACCTACCAGTGTGGATGGCAAGAACTTACCACAATTTACAGGGCAACTTTTCAAATTGTTATTATTTATTTTGATTATACATGTTTTATTCATAAATAAATATCAGACTTAAAAATAATTTAAATAATGATTCGAGAAAATTTGTAAAGTATGAATTTAATTCGAAAATTATTATTTTTTAAAATTTTCAAATAATTTACAGGCTGTATTTTTTTCCCTCCTCGAGGCCTCGTGCAAATTTCTATGAAGCCAACTTATGAGAGTCGAGGCAATCCGATTTTTAAGTTAAAACTTCTTGCACACCCAATAAGACATAACATTAGATGAATGCCTTAAATCTATTAATAAATTATGTGAATTCCTATTAAAAATATCGAAGGTTAAGAGAAAAGGAGGAGTATGTGAACTAGATTTATTTCCAATTAAAGCAACATTCACATTAGATGAATTTTTTTTTAGCAGATTTCTCTTTTTCATAATTTGATTGCAAGGATTGAATTAAGTTATTTTTTTGTTATGTTAATTTTGTCAATTCGTAAATAGAAATATTATCTCTAGTCATTTTCATATCTTCTACAAAATAGTAATCTATAGAATCATAAACAATAGTTGGTTTAATCTGAGAAGAAACTATTTGATATGAAGAAACATGTTTTTTTTGACTAACATGTTTTTTGACTAACTAACTAACTGTCGGTATGTAAATATTTTGAATGTTTGTTTTGTTGCATATGAAGGCTATAAATTAGTGTATGTGTTGGGTCCATTGTTTGGCCTAATCTGGCATGCATCCCATCAACCAAACACTGTATTCTGATTATTCATTTCATGATGGTTGGATATATCACCTAATTAGATTTGTGTTCCTCAGACTCCACACCACTTACTTCTTATTAAATAATCCCAAGCCTCCTCCTTTGAAATTCATTTTGGTATGTTAAAAACTTGCCAACACCTCCATCACCATTTCTTCTATCCTTCTTTGCAATGACAAGTGGAGGCTTTTATTTTCCAATTCTCTTTATGTAGCACCAACAAACTGACCAACCAAAAACAAGACCCTTATCAACCTTTGTCAGTTCTTTCCCAGCCTTGGGAATCCATCTCTATGGACTTTCTGAGTGTATTGTCCATGACACTTAAGAAACATGACTACATCCTGGTAGTATTTTGTCATTTCTCCAAGATGGATCTCTTTATTCACTGCACAAAAACTATTGTATCCCAATAAAGAGCTTTCTTTTTTTTATCTCATGTCTAGTCACACAATGGTCTAATTGTCAACATTATTTCTAATAAATACTGATGTTCCCTCGACACATTATGGAAGACATTATTGCACTCATTACACTATCAACTTCGTTTCTCTATAGCATTCCACACCCAAACCGATGGAAAAATGGATGTGGTTAACGCTAGCATACTCCATGTTCTTTGCATCTATTACACCAAGAATAAATAGTGGGACACTTATTTCCATGTTCTTAAGAAGAATTACAATAGAGTAGTTATTGTTTCTACAATTTTTTTCTTCTTTTAAGGAAGACTATCATGACCAAGCACTAGGCCCTTATGAGATCCATTTCACTTTACTAACACACACCACTCCTCGTTAGCACAAATTTCACTTTTGTTCAAAAGTTGGCACAAATTCACTCTTAGATTGTTGTAGCCTTAGAAGACTCTCCATTTCATTACAAGACTCTCCATAGTCATCAAAGGGTAGCAAAACAATTTTAGGTGGGTGACCATGTATATTACATTTGTACAAATAAGGCTTCAAGGGACAATGGCATCATATGCTCAAGCCCATTAGATATGCTTTATATATTATCATTCAACAAATTGGGGACAATGCTTATCGCTTGGATCTCCCATCTCAATTGGGAATTCACAATGTGGTTAATGTCAATCATCTCAAGCTATACAAACCTGCACTTTTGGAAAAAGAAGTTCAAGTCTTCTATCTTGCATATAAACTATTCCATCAAACAACAAAAACGTTTTTCTTATCTTGTTGAACACCAAGGGCAAGGACCTATCTAAGAAAAATGGTTCTCTGATATAGATTTTGAAACTCATTTCTCTCATGTGATTGAGCAAGTGGGAATAACTTCTATCTCAACAAAGAGGAATTTATATGAATTTGCTATCTAAACATGGAAATGTTTATATGAATCAAGTTTGCATCATAAGAACACACTTCTTTAGATTAAGTTAATTTAATATTAAATAAATGCATGAGACTTTTTACAATTAGTAGAGATGTCTTTATTAAATAACTAAGTGGTTATTTTTTACTATATTAAACCAATATCGAAAATATTTACTTTTCTTTGAATTTTGTATAAATGTATCAAACTAAACACACTCATCTAATTTTTATAGCACCTGACAATTGAAGAGATGCATCAAAGAAAAAATAACATTATTATGTTTTTGGATTTATTTTCTTTAAATTTTGTATAAATATTTTTAATTTATCAAACTCATCTAATTTTTATAGCACATGAGAATCGAAGAGGTAAAAAAAAAGAAAATAACTCACACAAATATTATCGTCATTTATGGCCATGTATGTAAATGATAATATGCGCCAACTCGTACATAAATGACAATATGTGACCAAATGATAGAATATTTTTCGACTTCTAAGAGGATTAGAGACAACAATTCTACGTACTAGTGTGGATGACAGAGAGGATTAGAGACAGCAATTCTACCTACCACTGTGGATGGCAGAGAACTTACCACAATTTACAGGGCAACTTTTCAAATTGTTATTATTTATTTTGATTATACATGTTTTATTCATAAATAAATATCAGACTTATACATGTTTGATTATACATGTTTTATACATAAATAAATATCAGACTTAAAAATAATTTAAATAATGATTCGAGAAAATTTGTAAATTATGACTTTAATTTGAAAATTATGATTTTTTTTAATTTTCAAATAATTTACAGGCTGTAATTTTTTCCCTCCTCGAGGCCTCGTGCAAATTTCTATGAAGCCAACTTATGAGAGTCGAGGCAATCCGAATTTTAAGCTAAAACTACAGGCCCGGATATGATCTCCCGGGTTTTACAGGCCTCCTCCGGTGTCTACCATATTATATGACATGAATTTTATAATAAAGTAATTAGGATTCTAGCAACTCCAAGGCAACGTGCCAGGCTGCCACCTTATTGTAAACGCCTTGTAACTAACTGCCATATGTAAAACATCCCACGCACCCTTTGCCTGCCGTCATCCAGCTATCATCATCGCATTCCGATATATTGTTCCGTTTGAGGTCTGCGTGATTATGGCATTATAAACTGAGAGTAGTGAGAGTGATAAGTCTCATTAGCGCTTGAACAAGCCATTGCAGGAGCGGTTGAAGGCCTAGTACCGGAAAAGATTTCCCGGAGAGAACCTCCCTCCATTCTTACAACATGAATTCGAATTCGAAGAAGCATTGGCCCAGTATGTTCATAAAACCGAAGTCGTCAACATCCTCAGGCAATCAATTGCCGGAAACATCTTATTCTTCAGTCATGAGGGTGCCACGTTCTGGACTAGGTAAGCAATATCCCCTCCCCTCCAAGTCCAAACTTAATTCAGCTTGTTCAATTGCCGGTCAGATAGAATGCTACTTCAGTCACTCATGTATGGGCAGTGCAATATCATGCTTTTTTTCAAATTGGAAGCCTTGTACTTCATGAGCCTTTTAGTCTAGGGTATTAAATATTTTCCCTTAAAAAATTTAAAACAAAATTTGCAATGACTAAATGGAGCTCATTTACATGCAACAGGTGAATCATCACATAATTATGCCTTGGAGAGGGAGAGGAGCCAGCCCAAACCGAGGCCAAGATGGCATCCAAAACAAGAGCAACTCCGGATCTTGGAAGCTATTTTTCAATCTGGCATGGTGAGTGTTGAAGGAGAAGAGATAAAAAGAATCAGAGCTCAGCTAGAGGTGTTCGGACCAGTTGGAGACGTTAATGTGTTTTACTGGTTCCAGAACAGAAAGTCCCGATCAAAGAGAAGGCCACGACTGCCACCTACACGAAGATCTAAATCTAGGACCGATAGTGGGACCTTATCTTCAACTTCATCTACATCAACATCAGCATCTGTTCATTCTAAATATATCACGGAAATTTCTAATAATCCATCCAATTCTATGCATAGTATCATTGGAGATCAATATTGCTCCTCCTCTGCTGTGCCGGTTTCTTCATTTGCCGGGAATCATTATGATCTGGATGCCGTGTACGAAGAAATGATGAGAACTTCAACATTTGCTCCGTCTGAAACTATCGCGGACCTTTCTAATAATGCACACAATTCTATGCACAGTAACATTGGTGATCAATATTGCCCCTCCTCTGCAGTGCCGGTTTCTTCATTTGCCGGGAATCATTATGATCTGCATGCTGTGTACGAAGAAATGAGTAAAACTTCAACATTTGCTCCGTCTGAAACTATCGCGGACTTTTCTAATAATGCACCCAATTCCATGTACAGTAACATTGGTGATCAATATTGCTCATCTTCTGCTGTGGCGGTTTCTTCATCTGCCGGGCATCATTATGATGTGCAGACCGTGTGCCAAGAAATGAACAATTATAATGAACTCAGTAACATGCAAGTATTAGGAGCCGCAGCAGCAGGAGGGCACAGAATGTTGAATGAAGGTACATGCACAGATACCACTGGAACAATATCATTCTCATGTTTTGACATGAAGCTGAGAACGTTCATATACACCCAGGCATTGTCGTGACTGTATATAAGTTTTCTCGTGACTGTATATTAATCTTGGTGTGCAGGAACAGGACACGTGCAAGAGGGCTCGATCATTAATTCCAACCCATTAATAACTGTGTTCATCAATGACGTCCCACAGGCAATCCCCTCAGGGCCTATAAATTTCAGGGATTTCTTCGGGGTTGATGCATTGCTGTTCGATTCCTCTGGCGAGTCTATACTAGTGAATGAATTTGGATTCACATGCCTGGAGCATGGAGCTACGTATTTCTTGGTATGCTATATATATTCTCCTTCTCTTTCTATATGTAGAATCGGCATGAGGTCAATTATATCTCAAAACATTAAGTGTAAAGGAATGGTTGAATCTCACATGTTTCGTGTGCGCGTGTTTGCTTTCTATCTTTACAGATATGAAGGCTCTTTTATCAATGGTTTCGGACTGCCTCTAATGACAGACTGTAGCTCCTAGTTCTTCCTCAGTCCAATTCAATCTCTCCCAACTACTACAGCTTGAGATTTGATATGTTGCAGCTATGTATTTCATAAATTTGCCGCAGCTTGATTAATAGGCGTCTGTAAAAAAAAAAAGCGTGTTGCAGTGTACGGCAGGCTATTGTTCATAGTACTCCCCAACTATTCACAATTGGGGAATTGGGGAGTGAGAGTGAATAGTTGTAGTGTGTGATTGAGCGCTTTTTGTATTTTTTAATTATTGGGCATTTTGTATAGTCTAAATAGGTTTAATGATTAAGAACATGTGTTTCTTCTTAAAAAAATTACAAGTTCAAATCCAGAAAAATAGATATATATACCTTCATAAATTTTACCAACATATAATATTACTTCTAAGATTCTTTTATTAAAAGTAAAGAGTAATCCATCGTAAGATGGAGATATGTACATGTCCTCAAGCTAGTATTGCAGTGTACCAATGAGTCAAATCAATTCATTTTTCATTTATTATATTGTTTTGCAAAGGAGTGAAGAACTTAGCCAAATGCTATGCTTCAATAAAGACTTTATGTGTGGCTTGTTAAGATCTTGTAAGCTGTTTTTATCATTTTTATTATCTAATTAAAAATTAACCTTTTCATATATTAACCTGAATATGTTTTAATGGTATAAGTTCGATTCTTGTGAAAAAATTATAAATATTACCTTCCACATGTTTGCATTGCTGGAAGTTTGTCGTTTTTTTTTAGAGAAAATTGGATTGAGCTTTTGGGGGGAGCTAATTGTATAAGTTTCATTGGTTCCTGAATCAGCGGTACTGTCACATAAGCGTTATTATGTGGCATTGTTATTTATCGCAAGCATAAAATCACTGCCACCTATCTCTCTATATAGTATATAGGACGTTTAAATTTCAAATTTGGCAAAGTTTAAATTTCAATTTTCGCGGTTTCTTTTGGTGATTTCAAATTGGGCAAAGTTTAAATTTCAATTTTCGCGGTTTCCCTTGGCGGGAAAAGTGAAAAACACCGTCAAAAACACCGCCATCGAAGGCATTTAAAATTAAGTTTTAGGCAGAGACATGATAATTTATAGGGGCTTATTCTGCTGTTTTTCCCCAACTGTTTTAGAAATCTCGGAGATTAGAGAGTGGCTGTTGCATTCTGAGACTCTACAGAACGAAGCCGAGGGATTTATTGATTACATTGATTAAAAGGACCCTCCGCCTGCTGGATTTGTCAGAACGAAGCTCTTTCATACGCATATGCTCTGGATATGAATGATGGTCAACGAATCAGTGGCAGCAGCTGCACAGAGTGCAAGGTTGGTCGTTCATCTGCATATACTGGGAAAGATCCTTCAATTTCTCGGTTCTGAAGGCTTAGTGAATGAACAATCGTCTCGAAAGCTTACTAAGGTTCCTATCTTTTCCTGCCTTTGACAACTTTAATTCAGTTTTGGAATTCTTAAAGATCCATTCCCAGGGAGTCGCGTCACTTTTTATAGAGTTCCTAAGAATTTATTGCAGAAATGTTTTCATAGGGCTTCCAAAGCCTGAATGCAACAATTTTCTTTGGACAATTTTTTTCCCGCCAAAACTTAAAAGCTTCCAGGAAATGTTTAATTATTTAGAATACAAATCATAAAGATTTGTAAAACATCACTAAAATGTAACCTAGCTAAATGAAGCATAGTAGCCTAAAATTTTTCCACTTGAATATGCGTCCTGCCAGTAGAATAGCGAAGATAGGGATAAATGCCTTCGGAAAAACACAGCCAGAACTAGTAATTGAAAGTCCTGTCAAAATACCAAAATTACCACAAACCATACACAATGTTTATATACATGATCTACGAAGTGCAATCATGATCAGAATCTGACCTAAACCGGAAAATATTAGCGTTCAAGAGCTGTCTTTGGGAAGCCCTAGGGCCTACTCAAAGTCTTCCTTTCACTGTTCAGTCTCCTCTTGTAAGCTTGAGGGCCTACTCAAAGTCTTCCTTTCACCTTCCTTTGATTCTCTTTCAGCCGTCTCTCCGCTTAGGAAACCCTGAGGTTGGCTTGTACTCCAGTCTCCGTCCATAACCTACTGAATTTTAATTTTTATTGACGTTCTAAATATATTTTAAAACAAGAGCCTCGAGCGAGAACCAATCATAACATATGCGAAAAAAATACTTGCGGTTCAACAGTAGGAATGACCCAATTTGAACATTAGTCTTTAATATTGCAACGTGTAGTTAAAATCATGAAAAATATTTGAATGATGTCAGAGGCAAGTTAATAAAAAGTGAGTTTGAAATTCAAAGCCGCCAGAGCTCGTAAATAAAATTCTCGGTTGCTAAAGGCATGTTTGATGGTATTAACTTTCCATTGTATTCTTATATATACATCCCGAATATAAAGAGTGGAGTGATGTTACTAGTCAGTCAAGTCCCATGACTGGTTGGCCATGGACCAAGTTAACCAAATTAAAACATATAAAGGAAACACATAAAGCACTAGCAGATTTTGGTCTCTATGATGCTCCATTATATTTAGGAATTATGTTTCAAGTTTAGGCAAGATAAAGCTTGTACTCCAAATTCCAAATACATAGTAGAGTGGTAATATTTTTTATTTTGGATCAGCAAATTCTTTGTCTACTTAGAGAGAGTTCAATAAGGTTTTGGGCAGAAAAAGATAACCAAAACTTGATTTCTCTATTAAGCTTAGTGTCACCTTCCAAATCCATGGTGGTATGCATGAGGGAGTAGTAAGTAGAGAAATCAACTAATTTTCGAAAATAAGGATTGAAGTATCCTGGGTTGGAATTTGATTGGAAAAATGCCCATCATAAAGCATTTTGCCCGACCAAACTTTCTCCTTGACCGTCTTTCCAAACGAGCAATTAGGTCTCCTTTGACAAAACAAGAAACAAGAAACAAAGTAGACCGTGAGAATGAGAATGTGCAGAGCGCCATTGTATTAGATAATAGGTTGGAAATATAAAGAGGAAACAAAACCACCAAATCAAGAAGTAAGAAGCAAATCCTAATGACTAGTACAACTGGCCAGAATAGTTGGCAGTGTACAGTCACACGCTGTTGAGGTTACAACTGACACTCCCTCTTAAACTCAATAGTTACAAACATCAGCACTGATAATTCCCAAGAGCTATCTCTGAAAATAAAAAATGGCTTTGTAAAGATGTCTGTGAGCTGGTCATGTGAGCTACAATATTGAAGCGCGATTTCACCATGATTGACTAGCTCGTGTATGAAATGAAAGAGAGTGTTAATGTGCTTTCTTTTCTTATGAAAATCATGGCTTTTTGATAAAGCAATTGTTGAAGTATTGTCACAGAAGATAGGAGTTGGCTCCTTTTCTATATGTAACATGTTATTCAATAGTATTCGCAACCACACAACTTGATAGGAAGCTAAGGTAGCAGTGACATACTCTGCCTCTGCAGAAGATATTGAGACAATGGATTGCTTCTTTGATGCCCAAGAAATCATATTCGTGCCAAGGTGAAAAGCATACCATGAGGTGCTTTTCTGGTCATCTAGGTTGCCTGCAAAATCACTGTCAGTGTAACCAGAAAGATGATATCTTTAGACTGTGTGTACTGTAAACGAAAATTGAGAGTGCCAACAACATATCTCAGAATCCTTTTGGCCATTTTCTAGTGAGAATCTTTGGGAGATTCCATGAACCTGGAAACAAAGTTGACTGCATACATAATATCAGGCCTAGTTGTTGTAAGGTACAACAAACTGCCTACTAAACTTTTGTACAAAGTAGAATCCACTGTAGGGCCTTCATTTTGCTTGCTCAATTTTGTGTCTAAGGGTATAGGAGTTTCTGCTAGATTGCAGTCTTCCATGCATAATCTTTTGATGATGTCTCTTGCATACTTTTGCTGACAGACAGAAATCTCTTTTGTTGATTGGTCAACCACAATCCCCATAAATATTTCAATATGCTAAGATATATCATCTCAAACTCAGATTTCATGGCATGTTTAAAACTGGTTAACTCAATATTTCCAGTATATATCATGTCATCAACATAGAGACAAACAATTAGAATTGTACCTTTTTTATTTGTTTTGGTGTATAGAGTGGGTTCATTTTGGCTTCTGATGAAACCACTCTTGATCAGGTAAGTATCAATTTTGTTGTACCAAGCTCTTGGAACTTGCTTTAAACCATACAAGGCTTTCTTCAACTGATACACTTTGGTTGGTTTCTCTTTGGCTTCAAATCGAGGTGGTTGATCCACATATACCTCTTCTTCTAAGACACCATTCAAGAAATCTTACTTGACATCCATCTGGTATAATTTCCATTTGTGTTGAGCTGATATGGCTAAGAGAGTCCTTACAGTGTCCAACCTTGCTACTGGAGAAAAAGTTTCACCATAATAAATGCGTGGTTGTTGTGAGAATCCTTTGGCAACAAGTCTTGCTTTGTGCTTTTCAATATGCCCCTTTTCATTGAGTTTAGTTTTGTAAACCCACTTGACAGTCAATCTCTTAGTTCATGGCTTGAACCCAATATGGATCTTTAGTTGCCTCTTTAAAATATGTAGGTTGATATGACATTAATGAAAAAAGATTGTGTTGATTAATATCATCCAACTGCTCATGGATTTCTCTCAAGCTTTGAGTTCACTAATTTTGAATTTCAGAGGATGAATTTCTGCTTGAAGAAAGGATTTCCTAGCAACTTTTAGGTTGTCCTTGCACCTGCAATCTTGGAAGGACAGGCTGATGTGTTTGTTTTCCAAATTTTTTTGTGTTCAGGAAGTGGCAACAATGGATTTTGATTATCGATAGGGTGATTTTCAAACTCACTCCAGAACTGATTTTCAATAAATTTGACATCTCTGTTGAGAAAGAGTTTCTTTAAAATTGGATTGTAGAGTCTGTAGGCTTTCAATGTCTCACTATAGCCGACATAAATGCATTTCTCATTGTGATTATCAAGTTTTCTCCTCAATTCGGAAGGTATGTGAGTGAATGCAATGCATCCAAAAGTCCTAAGATGAGAAACATTCAGTTTTTTCCCACTCCATGCTTCTTGAGGGACCTTCACCTTGACACTACTGGTTGGGGATCTATTCAGGATATAAATTTAGCATGCTACGACTTCAGCCCAAAATAAATTTGACAGACATTTCTTTCTGAGAAGGATCATTTCCATGTTCATTCTAGTATGAGTTTTCCTCTCAACCACTCCATTTTGTTGTGGAGTATACATGGTTGTGGTTTGCATGATTATTCTTTGTGATTTGTAAAAATTTGCAAATTCTTTTGAATAGTATTCTCCTCCTCCATCTGACATGAGAACCTTCACATATTTCCCACTCTGTTTTTCATCTTCAGCCTTGAACTCCTTGAAATTTGCACAGGTTTCACACTAGTGTCTGAGGAAATAGATCCATATTTTCTTGCTAAAATCATCAATAAACGTTAGCAAGTAAAATCTACCACATATTGACTTTGTTTGCATTGGTCCACATAGGTTAGTGTGAACCATCTGTAAGTGTTGTTTGGATCGAGTGGAGGACTGTGGAAAGCTAGTTCTCTTATGTTTTCCGAGAATGTAAGACTCACATGGGGGAATTTGATCTTTGAAGATAGGTAAACCTTTGACCATGGAGTGATTTTGCAGGAGGATTAGAATATGAAAGGTTAGATGTCCAAATATTGCATGCCAAATCATAGATTATGTTAGCAACAATTATGGTATCAGGGAACAAAGGTACGCGGGTCTGCAGGACTGCGTGATAAGTGCCCAAGCGCAACACACAGAAGAAATCTGTTTGAAGCCCAAGTCAAGCAAGCGAGCCTGATCATGGACATGAGAAGCGGCGAAAGCTCTGCAGGAGGGCCTCATCGAAAATCGGGATATCGGGGATCCCGGGAGCTAGAGTTTTACACATTTCAGAATTGCGATTCACGATTTCCCGATAGACGGGAACAATTGTCAATCGTGGAGGACAGAAGGCAGACTTTGCAACGAGGAGCGGACCGTTGACAGTTCAACGGTCATGAGCCATCGCGGATCGGGAAATCGCGAGTTCGGAGGATGCGTGTTCATTGACATCGCAAACCGCAAAATCTCGATGGAAAGTATGGTCAAAGGCATATGGTGGTGGTCACTTGAGCCAGGGCCTAGTCAATGGGCTAGCATCGAAGGCGCATCGAGGATCGGGGAGTCACGAGTCCCATGAACACAAGCACCATGTCATCACGAACGCCGAAACTTCGATGGGGGGTTTGGCTACGGACACGCGGAGACAGGTCATTTGGATCGTGCTTTAGCCAGTAGGGGCTAGCTCCTAAGAGGAGGAGTTCATCACACATTGGGATATCGGAGATCCTCGAGGAAAGGAGTTCGTGCATATCGAACTCGTGAATCCCGAATCCCCGAAATCCCGAAACCTCATCGCATACCTCTATTACCTATCCCTTGCCGCCACGTCCTATCCCCGTGTCATGCCAACAACATTTTCTTCCTAGCCCCTGTATTCCTTCCACCTGGTTCGTACACTTTGAAGCCCACAAATTCTTCCACTTGCATATGCCCTATCATTCTCCCTCCGCAACATCCATCTGTATGGCCTCTCCTCATCCCATATCTGCACCGAACATGTCAAACCACCCCTGCTTGATCACCGTCCATTCACCACTTCGTGCCAGGTCCTCCAGTCATTGTGACAGCCTCCACATCCACCTACTAGTCCTACCATGATTTCTCCAAACAGATCCAGATGGAAGAATGGGAAGGCCTCCATGTCCTGTAGGTACAAATTCGATTGGGGATTTTCTCGATCCCAATGAAGTAGTTATAGCAGTAGTTGATGGTAGTTGGACATCGTTTTCACCATAAATGGAAAGTCCAGAAAATGACTGTAATCTTGTCAATTCATCCACAGGTCCTTTGGGAGCGAGGTTGCGTCTGACTGAAGTTCACGACTGTCTAGAGAATGCAGGCGCAATAAACATGCAGACGTAATGTCTTCAATGCGATGTCTCGAATTGGCTTCTATGTTTTTGCTCTAAGTATTTAGAGGAGTTTTCTCACATTTTGTAGGTATCGATGGTTGAGCTGAGCTCCCGATTGTAAAGTTTTAATGAAGCATCGTTACTCTGGTTATGTATGAACTTTTGAGACTTCTTGTCTTATGAATGCCAGTTTCTTTCATGTCTTTGTTTACACGGTGTTAGAGCAGCTCAGAATTGGAGGATCCAGTCTAGCTGTAGCTATTATAGGATGATGTTGCAATGGATCACTGTAATAGTTTCATTGCCTCTAATCAGTTCTTGTGATTTCCTTAGTGCTGAGTGACTTGGAATTGGAGGATCTAGTCAAGTCCCCTTTCAGTTGCTGGAGACCCAGAACCGAGCGGAGCTTGCTTTCATAGTCTTTATTCTGCAAACTATCGAAAGCCTGGTGCCCAAGTTGTTTGCTCACTTTTCCTACTAAGTCTTCCACCTGTTCATCTTATAATCAACCCACTGGCTGAAGTTAGGATTCCAGACCTCCTTTGTTCTTTACGTACCAGATCCAGTCCCCGAGTTAGAATGATATCTCCTCGAGCCTTTATCTCCATTTGATCATCCCTTTATAAACAAATCGTGACATAAAACTGATGGGTGTCCGACTCTGCTCCTGCAAGCAATCCAGGAGTGACTTCCAGCGCTAACATTTCTGGCATCATTGTTAGGGACGAAATTGAATATTTTTCCCTGGGTAGAATGACATTGAGCATCTGAATCCGAAGGTGCATCGGATTATCAGAGCCTTTCATGATTGATAATTGGCACCTGGCGACTCCATTGTGACGACTCCGCTGGGGAGAACCTGCTCTGTTAATTGTGGCTTTCAGAGGCAGGCATACGCGGTCTCATCCACAACTGCCTCTAGCTACGCCTGAAACAGATCCAGAGGCGGTGCTCAGAAAGGGGAAGGCCTCTGAAGAAGAAGCGTCCATCACTGAACCAGGTAATCCACCATATCCTTCTGTTGGAGCTCCTTTTTCTCCTCCTCAGTTATTTGACAGGCCTGTCTCTGCAGTTTCTCGTTTCCTAAATTTTGGGAGTGTTCCTGTYSARTTTTCCTCTYCTGGTCTGGGACYRRAGGGWCAAGACYTTGTCACTCCCCTCTCYYYTGAAGYTRTACCYTGGCRYAGACCCASGACCRYAGAAGATTTCCCMACTCCTGCACAAGGAGGAGCACCYGCTGACTTGAGCTCGRWAGCMWGTTCCTTGAATCACCTCTTGTTTCCCACCCYACTCCGAGATTTATTCTCRRYAGYCCCTTCGCRAACTCCTTCTCCTCCAARTTCTCCTCCACCYAATATYCCTATGGYYGGTGCTAATCCCCCTCTGAATAGAATGGACGCCATAGTTGTTGCYAGGTATGCTCCCTTGRTCTTACSYCAKCCCAYGAATCCTTTCCCTRYTGGAGATTACTTGAAATATATGCCCAAGTTCAYCGGGGAAGGGGACATAACYGYGGARGAACACCTGGCYGCTTTCTACAGTTATGYAGACAACCTGAACATTGGAAATGAAGATGTCTGGATGAGGGTTTTTGTCCAGAGCCTGGATGGTGAGGTAAGGAAATGGTTTAGAGGATTAGCTCCCGGATCTATTGCTGGAATTGAAGCCCTGGATAATGCTTTCCTGAGGAAGTGGGGAGATAAGAAGGATTTCATGTATTATATGACTGAGTTCGGGTCTTTGAAGAAGATGGAAGGGGAGTTTGTCTCTGAATTCTCCAAAAGATTCAACAAAATGTACAATAAGATTCCTGATGAAATAAAGCCATCAGAAGCCTCGGCCAAGATGTCCTATGCTAGTGCGTTTGGCCCCGATTTCTGTCTTTTATTGAGAGAAAGAAGAGTCACCTCCTTGGCTCAAATGCAAGACACAACCATAGAAGTGGAATCCAATGTGTTAGCAGCCGATAGATTGAGGAACGAAGCTGACACGGGCAGGAGGAAAGGAAAATCCGAAGCCTCAACTTCTGGCCCATCGGTGTCCCACCTTCAAGTAGATGAACTGACCAAAATGGTGAAGTCTCTGTCTGCAGAGATGGAAAGACTGAAGGTAGAGAGAAGGCAAGCGTACAAGGGCCCTCAGAGCGCAGAAAACAAAGGAGGTTTTCGGAGGCCAAACAATATCACTTCCCCGATGTTGCAAAGAGACAGAGATGACCAAAAAATTCAGGCACCTTTTCAAAACAACTTTGTGGCTGAGGGAGAGGAAGGGGAAACAGACGAACTTGAGCCTGAAATCCGTTTCTTTGGAGATACTCCTCCTTTTCCTCATCTCACTCAATCGACATACGAGGAATCTCTCATGGACAGTCAACTAAATGAGTTGAGCAAGGGAGAAAAGGCTGGCGATGGTCAAGGCAGGTACAACCTGAGGTCCAACAAAAGGACAACAACACTGGATATTCCTGAGCAGTCCACTAGAACAGAAAATCCTGCTAACGTAGTAGCATATGGTAACAGAGGTAAGAAGGCCCAACCCCTCTCTCCCGTTGTCCATAATCATGTTCCTGAAATAAAAGAAATTCTGAAGCCTACATCTTCTTTTAACTTCGAGCATGAGATCCAAAAGATCAGGATCCCTGTGCCCCTCACTGAGCTGATTAAACATGACGAATTCAAAAAATGCTTCTCTGAGATTTTACAGTCTAAAGCCTCATGCCTTCCCTCAGACTCCATAAACCTCCAAGATGAAAATCCAGCAGTTGTCCTGGGCCCCATGGTAGAAAATAGAGATGACTCATCTCCCCCTTTCTACACATCCCTGAACGTACATGATAAAGTGTTGCACAACTACTTGATGGACTCAGGGGCCTCTCACAACCTCATGCCCAAAACTATCATGGAAGAATTAGGGCTAGAAGTTACCCGAGCCTATCATGACCTTTATTCCTTTGACTCCAGGAGATTTCAGTGTCTTGGAGTTATCAAAGACCTGGCTGTGACCTTGTTTCAACTGCACATGAAGAGTGTGGTCATGGATATTGTAGTAGTTGATGTCCCCCCCAAGTTCGGTATGCTATTACCAAGATCTTGGATAAAAAGACTGGGGGGAACCTTGCAGATGGACCTCACATATGCTACTATCCCAGTGTTTGGAGGAGAGCATAGAAGACTATACAAGGAAGCCCAACTGGCCTACATAATCAGTGACGAAGCCAACCCTACCAATCATCCCATCTTTTCCTTGGACACCAACTTAGGTTCCATTCTGCTCCAACTCTCTCATGCTCCCGAACCTCCTCTTAGACTCAAAAAGCATCCCACCATTTCCCCCGAACTTCCTCCTTCCATCACCCCCGTCTGGAAACTGTTCTTTGATGGAGCCTCTTCCAGGGAAGGCGCTGGAGTTGGGGTTGTTTTTGTGTCACCTGCTCAAGAAACCATATCTCTGTCATACAAATTAGAATTTGAAGCTACCAACAATGTGGCAGAGTATGAGGCTCTTGTTTTGGGATTAAGAGCGGCGAGGGAAATGGGAATTCAGGAAGTAACAGTGTTCGGAGATGCAGAGTTGGTAGTTCAACAGATCAGGAATGCTTATCAGGCTAAGCATCCTCGACTCAGAAGCTAAATAAATGAGGTATGGGACCTAGTCAACAATTTCTTCTCAGCATTCAACATTTCATTCATCCCAAGAGAGGAGAACACAATGGCGGATTCCTTGGCTACATCGGCTAGCAATTTCAAAGTACCCTTGCCGCCCAAATTCAGATATGATGTAGAGGTAAAATACAAGCCCTCCATACCTAACAACGTCAAAAACTGGAAAGTATTCGAGGATGATCTTGAGGTCAAGAGGTTCTTGGAGACTGTCGAGGAATTTTCAGAAATGCACATTGACCAGGATGCCGTCTCAAAGGAAGAGCTTGATGGGGTTAGTTTTCTAAATGAGATTGCAGGGCATGACATTGTACAACTACCCAGCAACCACATTCCCAGAGGACTGGTTCCTTTGGAAATAATTTTTGATGGAAATGATGTATCGTTAAAGGGAAAAGTCTTAGAGGAGGATGCTGGTACTATTCAGTGCAACATTGGGACCGAGGGTGAGCCCAAGTTTGTCAAATTGTCAAAGACTCTGACAGAGGAGCAGAGGTCCGAATACATTGGACTTTTGAGGGAATTTGCTGATGTGTTTGCCTGGACCTACGAAGACCTCAAAACCTATGACACCTCTGTCATCGAGCATAAAATTCCATTAAAGGAGGAGGCAAAGCCGTTCAGGAAAAAGCTGAGACAGATTAATCCCATGCTACTGCCTATCATGGAGAGGGAATTGAAGAAGTTGCTTCAAGCTCAGATCATTGTGCCACTAAGATATTCAGAGTGGGTGGCCAACTTGGTGCCAGTAAGGAAAAAGAATGGAGAAATCCGACTCTGTGTAGACTTCAGAAACCTGAACAGGAGCTCACGAAAGGATAACTACCCTTTGCCAAAGATGGAACACATACTGCAGAGGGTGACAGGAGCTTCCAGGATGTCCATGGTTGATGGTTTCTCAGGCTACAATCAGGTCTCTGTTCTGCCTAAGGACAGGGAAAAGACAACATTCACCACTCCATGGGGCACATTCATGTATGCCAAGATGCCATTCGGACTAATGAATGCAGGGGTGACATTCCAACGTGCCATGGACATAGCTGTTGTTAGGGAAAAGGATAAATTTGTGGTCGTTTATCTGGATGACATCACGGTGTTTTCAAAATCTGATAAAGAACACCATCGCCATCTCAGGAAAGTTTTCTTGAAATGTAGAAAGTTTGGCATTTCTTTAAACCCTAAGAAATCCCTATTCTCCCTGCAGGAGGGAAAGTTACTAGGCCACATAGTATTAGCAGAAGGAGTCAGGATTGACCCCGGTAGATTTGAGGCGATACAAGCCTTATCAATCCCGAGGTCCAGGAAGGAGGTCCAATCTTTCCTCGGCAAAATTAATTTTTTGAGGAGGTTTGTGCCTAACTTTGTTGAGGAGGTAAAGCTTATAACAACCATGCTAAAGAAAGAGAATGAAGTAAAGTGGACCCCTCAATCGCGACATTCTTTTGAACAAATCAAGAAGGCCCTGCCTAAAGCTCCTGTGCTTATCAGTCCCGATTACTCGAAGGATTTCCTTATTTTCTCCTTTGCCTCGCCTGATACAGTGGCTGTTGTTCTATTACAGACAAATGACAGTGGGCTAGAGCAGCCTATTGCTTATTTCATTCGAGCATTGAGGGATGTCGAAGTTAGGTATGACACTATGGAGAAGCAGGCTTATTCTCTAGTAAAAGCTCTCAAAGCTTTTAGAACCTATATCATGCAGTAAAAAATCATCGCCTATGTCCCCTCGGCTACTGTTAAAGACATTCTTGTTCAGCCTGACATAGACGGGAGAAGGAGTAAATGGATAGCCAAAATCCTGGAATTCGACCTGGAAATAAGACCCACCAAATTGATCAAAGGGCAAGGTTTAGCCAAGTTCTTGGCTGAAGCAAATTGCCAAGCGTTGGGGATAAGTGTCATCAACGAATGCTCAGGTATTCAGCAGGATTGACCGCCTGACGTAGACCATCAAAGGGAGCCTCCATTGGCTCGATGTCCTTGGTATAAGGATGTCATATACTTTCTGCAGGAGCTGCGGCCTCCAAACGGCCTGCAAAAAAGAAAAGCAAGATATCTAAAGCTCAAAGCAGTCAGGTACTGCCTGATCGATTAGGTGTTATATTGGAAAGACCCCCTTGGGGTGATTTTAAAATGCATGAGTCCACCAGAGGCTGAGATGATCGTGGCTGAATTTCACAGCGACCTGTGTGGAGGGCACCATTTCTAGAGAGCCACAACTCACAAAATCCTCAGGGCTGGGTACTACTGGCCTACCATGTTCACTGATGTCTGCAAGAGGGTTAGAGCCTGCATCAAATGTCAAAAATTTGTAGGAAAGCAACAACTCAGGTCTCTGCCGTTAAAGCCGGTGGTGGTTTCAGGGCCTTTCCAGCAATGGGGCCTAGATTTCATTGGAGAAATTCACCCTGCTTCTAGTGGCCAACACAGGTGGATCCTGACTACTACATATTTCTTTACCAAGTGGATTGAATCTATCCCCACTAGGAGTGCTTCCCACAAGGTAATCATTGGATTCTTGGAGGACCTCATCACAAGGTTCGGCTGCCCAAATAAGATTGTCATTGATAATGCAACCGCTTTCGGATCTGAACCACTAGCCAAGTTCTGTGAACAGTTCGGGATCAAATTGATTCACTCCACCCCATATTATCCACAGGGCAACGGTCTATCAAAATCCTCCAACAAAAGTCTAATAAGGATCATCAAAAGGTTGTTGGAAGACAACAAAAAGGCTTGGAATTCAAAGTTGAAATTCTCCCTATGGGCTGATCGGGTGACTACAAAGAGATCTATAGGTCTCTCCCCTTTCCAGTTAGTCTATGGAGCCGAACCCGTCTTCCCTTCTCAGCTGGCCATTCCTGTAGCGAAATTCCTCCAGGATTATCAGGAAGAGCCCAATGACATGATCAGAAGGATTCATTAGCTAGTAGAGGTCCAGCAGGCTAGGGAGAAGACGGTAGATAGAATTCGGGACCATCAACAAAAGATCAAGCAAGTCTTCGATAAGAATGCCAAGAAGGAGCGGTTCCAGATAGGAGACCTGGTGCTGAAGTGGGATGCTCCTAAACAAGATAAGGGAAAACACAACAAGTTTGAAGCCTTGTGGATTGGGCCTTTCAGAATCTCCGAGACTTTCTCAAATAACACATACAGGTTGCGAGACTTGGAAGGTGAAGAAATTTTTAGCAGCCCAGTGAATGGGCACTTCCTGAAGAAATGTTTTGTCTGAGCCTCCGATGGCTCCTTTGTTTGTAAATATTGTTCTTTTGTTTCTTAGTTCGTTTCCATTTTAAATTTTTGTGGCCTAATAATGACTCTATAGCCCAACAACGAGGCACTGGAACTACAAAATGAGTCCTTAGAGCATCACAGGGACGACTCTATCCCCCATGGAGCCTAATGTTAGCAACAATTATGGTATCGGGGAACAAAGGTACACGGGTCTGCAGGACTGCGCGATAAGTGCCCAAGCGCAGCACACAGAAGAAATATGTTTGAAGCTCGAGTCAAGCAAGCGAGCCTGATCATGGACATGAGAAGCGGTGAAAGCTCCGCAGGAGGGCCTCATCAGAAATCGGGATATCGGGGATCCCGGGAGATAGACTTTTACGCATTTCAGAATCGCGATTCGCGATTTCCCGATAGATGGGAGCGACTGTCAATCGTGGAGGACATATGGTAGACTTTGCAATGAAGAGCGGACCGTTGACAGTTCAACGGTCATGAGCCATCGTGGATCGGGAAATCGCGAGTCCGGAGGATGCGTGTTCGTTGACATCACAAACCGCGAAATCCCGATGGAAAGTATGGTCAAAGGCATATGGTGGTGGTAACTTGAGCCAGGGCCTAGTCAAGGGGCTAGCACGGAAGGTGCATCGAGGATCGGGGAGTCACGAGTCCCGTGAACAAAAGAACTGTGTCATCACGAACGTCGAAACTCCGATGGGGGGTTTGGCTACGGACACGCGGAGACAGGTCATTTGGATCGTGTTTTAGCCGGTAAGGGCTAGCTCCTAAGAGGAGGACCTCATCGCACATCGGGATATCGGAGATCCTGGAGGCAAGGAATTCGTGCATATCGAACTCACGAATACCGAATCCCCGAAATCCCAAAATCTCATCGCATACCTCTATTACCTATCCCTTTCTGCCACGTCCTATCCCCTTGTCATGCCAACCGCATTTTCTTCCCGGCCCCTGTATTCCTTCCACCTGGTTCGTACACTTTGAAGCCAATGAATTCTTCAACTTGCGTCTGCCCTATCATTCTCCCTCCGCCACATCCATCCATATGGCCTCTCCTCATCCCATATCTGCACCGAACATTTCAAACCACCCCTGCTTGATCACCGTCCATTCACCACTTCGTGCCAGGTCCTCCAGTCATCACGATAGCCTCCACGTCCACCCGCTAGTCCTACCATGATTTCTCCAAACAGATCCAGATGGTAGAATGGGAAGGCCTCCATGTCCTGTAGGTACAAAGTCGACCGGGGCTTTTCCCGATCCCAATGAAGTAGTTATAGCAGCAGTTGATGGTAGTTGGACATTGTTTTCACCATAAATGGAATGTCCATAAAATGGCTGTAAGCTTGTCAATTCATCCATAGGTCCTTTGGGAGCACGGTTGCGTCTGACTGAAGTTCACGACTGTCTAGAGATTGTAGGCGCAGTAAACATGCAGACGTAATGTCTTCAATGCGATGTCTCGAATTGGCTTCTATGTTTTTGCTCTAAGTATTTAGAGGAGTTTTCTCACATTTTGTAGGTATCGATGGTTGAGCTGAGCTCCCGGTTGTAAAGTTTTAATGAAGCATTGTTACTCTGGTTATGTATGAAATTTTGAGACTTCTTGCCTTATGAATTCCAGTTTTTTTCATGTCTTTGTTTACACGGTGTTAGAGAAGCTCGGAATTGGAGGATCCAGTCGAGCTGTAGCTATTATAGGATGATGTTGTAATGGATCACTGTAATAGTTGCACTGTCTCTAATCAGTTCTTGTGATTTCCTCAGTGCCGAGTGACTTGGAATTGGAGGATCCAGTCAAGTCCCCTTTCAGTTGCTGGAGACCCAGAACCGAGCGGAGCTTGCTTTCAGAGTCTTTCTTCTTCAAACTGCCGAAAGCCTGGTGCCCAAGTTGTTTTCTCACTTTTCCTACTAAGTATTCCACCTATTCATCTTATAATCAACCCACTGGCTGAAGTTAGGATTCCAAACCTCCTTTGTTCTTTACGTACCAGATCCAGTCCCCGAGTTAGAATGATATCTCCTCGAGCCTTTATCTCCATTTGATCATCCCTTTATAAACAAATCGTGACATAAAACTGATGGGTGTTGGGCTCTCCTCCTGTAAGAAATCCATGAGTGACTTCCAACGCTAACAGATTCATTGGGGGTGGATGCACTTTGTGCATAATATTGGGTTAGATTTGCAGTTCTAAGGGTCAGGGGAAACATTCTATTCCTAGTCATGTGGATTTTGGAAATCAATTTTCTGTTGGGAGGTTTGTCATATACCCTACATGATGCTCCAAAAAGTACCTTATAGCTATTTTCAACTAGTTGTCCTACACCTAAGATACTATGTTTTCGATCTGGAACGTGATAGACATCGTTTATGTCTTTCTTTACATCTTGTTTAGTGAGAATAGGTACGATTCCTTTTCCTTGAAATTTGACTAAAGTGTCATATCCAAGTGTAATATAAGATGAAATAGAAGAATCAATGCAAGAAAGTAAATCTTTGTTACCTTTCATGTGATTGTTGCATCCATTGTCCAGCAACCATAGGTCCTTGTGTTTTTCTTCAATTTTGTGACATGAGAGAAACATCCCATCAGAGGTGTCTCCTTCATGATTGAAGACATGTGATATGCCTAAGTGTTGATCTTCTTGCTTCTTCTTGCATTCAGATTCATAATGCCCATACTTTTTGCAGTAATAGCATTGCATGCTCTCTTTGTCATTATATCTCCTCCCTCTGCCTCTTTGAGGATGAAAATTTTGATGTGTGTGACCTTCACCTGAGTGATGGGTCCTTGGAATTCTCCTTCTTCCTATGTGACTTTTTCCTCTACCTATGCCTCTCCCTCGACTGAAGGACAAGTGACTCTTGAAGGCATTGACTATTGACTAATCTTCTCGATGCAGTCTGGTCTCATGTGACAACACAGAACCCATGAGTTCATCTGTTGAAAAATTTGACATATCTTTGGATTAAAGGATGGCTGTAACAACCATCTCAATTTTCTTTGGAATAATTTTGAGGACTTTCTGAACAATCCTTTGATCAAGGATGGCTCCACCAATCAACCTGATCTGGTTTATAATTCACATGACTTTGGTCATAAATTGATCAATATTTTCCGACTTTGTCATTTTTAAGGTCTCAAAATGTGTCCTCAAGTTTTGTATCTTGACTATTTTGACCTCGTCGTTTCCCTAGTAGGATGTACTTAGGATGTCCCAGGCTTGTTTTGAGGTAACAACACCTATGAGTTTTGAGAAAATGGAGTCATCTACTGAGTTCTGAATCCATAACTTGGCCTTATTCTCTCTTTTCCTTTGTTCTTCCTGAGCATTTTTCTACTGATTGGTCATGGCATCTATATATGTTGGATCTGTCTTCACATAGCCACGATCTACTAGATCCTATAACTCATGTTCTTTTAAGAAGGATCTCATTCTAAGAGACCAAAATTCGTAGTTCTTCCCAAGAAGAATTGACCCTTATGTTGGTCCTAAATTATTAGAGGTGGCCATTTTAAAAAAAAAAATCAGAACAAAAAACAGGGATAAAAAAATTACCATTGATACCGCTTGATGCAAACAGACAGGTCCTCTTCCTATTTCCTACGCGTAAAACCAGGTCTGCAAAGTTCTATACGTGACTTCGGGCCGAAAAACACAGGCCAAACCACTTCTTTACCTTTTATAAATCAAATTCAGGCTCTAACTATCCAACCTTGCTAGATCTGACTATCTGAGCACAAGCTCTTACAGAGTCAAGAATCTGATCATAAATCTGAGATAGGTTCTTTATCGATTGTATCCCTTTAATGGAAAAAATGAGAAATCTGAGTTTAACTCGAGAGCCGATGCTTATTTCCTTTTTAACGAAAAAAAAAATTAACGTTAAATCATCGTATGACCAAAGGATGAAAAACAGGTGCTCCGGGGATTCGGGCTCCGAGCATTTCAATATGTCAACACCTCAATTCTTCTCAATAGCTGAATGAGTGAAGTCCTGAACAAAAGAAAATATCAATGATCCTCATTCATCTGAGATCAACGACTCACAATTACTCCGGGACTCCAGACTTTAGAGCCTTCCACTGCTCTAATTCACAATACACACGAAGTATCGAAGTGGAAAACCATTTAAGAGGTACATATCCAACAGCCCTCAGACCTCGGAAAACCAACGACCAAGATCATTTCCAGAACTTCAACCTTCAGGAGTTCCCATTTGCTAGCACGCGCACGTCTCTGGAGTTTCGAATATTTGGAGTGATGAATTCTTCAGAGTGACGAAGGCTATATCCTAGAGATCCACGTGTCTTCTAGAACGAGTGGTCAGGATCCACTCCAGGATATGGCCTTTAGGGCTCTTCACGTCACTTCTCCACAGTTCTCCCAGAGTATCAAACTGCCGAACTTCCATATTGTTTCCACATGTCCAACACTCAACACACCTTAGTTCTCGACTCAACACACCTTATTTCTTCCAGAGTGCTGGTGCTCTGGACCTCCGCACCTCTTCCAATCTGCTGCCATGTGGCCTTTACACCGACGACCTGGATTGACTCCTCTCTTCGGAGGTTTAGGCGACTGGTGACCCTTAAATCCTGTGCTCTAATTTCTTTGAAGTACGATATCTCCGAACACGTGAATTTTCTGACACGTGTTTCCTCTCCCTATCAATGGACATGATTCTTTCTGGGCTTCGGAACTTAGAGAGATTTTGACTACTTTGCAACCCTTGCACAAAATTTTCTGAAGTTGCCTCTATCTTCTCAACATGTGACCAGGAGCTATGACCTCAGCTTAATCCTTTGGGCACTAATCTCACCTCGTAAGATCGATGGTCATGTTCAAATAGACCATGAAGATCGACGACCACAAATGATTGGGAAGTTTAAAATTGCTCTCTCTTTAATTTTCCTCATGATCTCCACAATGGAAAGATTCTCGTCTGTTGTGGGGTCGATGTTCACCATTGAAATATTGATCATTAAGATCAATGATCTTGTTGGATTACAGAGTCTAATCCTGTACACACTTAAATTTTCCTTCTGATCTCCACAATGGCTCTCCGCTGTCGATATTCCTTCACTGAGATTTGATGGTTATGATTTAATTGATTATTGATTTACCCCTTTTCTTGATCTGACGATTACTATCACTAGTACCCAGATCTAACTGTTGAGGTATGTCTAGCTCCTCTGCATGCTCCTCGTCCTATATAGGCTTGTTCTAATGGCCCAAATATCTTCCCACGATCGATCTAACAACTGATGTAGCTTCTCCTCTGCTACATCTGCATTTTTCTCCTGAAGAAGGGATTTCACAAAGTCTTAAATGATTCATATTTTGAATATCCTTCTGCAAGGCTTCCTCCACGCGTTGTGATGTCTCCAACTCTCTTTTGAGTGGACTTCTCTCCAAGATCTATGAAGAGTCTTACCTCCCATGCTCTGATACCATGACAAAACAAGAAACATAGTAGACAGTGGGAATGAGAATGTGAAGAGTGCCATTGTATTAGATGAGAGGTTGTAAATATAAAGAGGAAACAAAACCACCAAATCAATAAGTAAGAAGAAAATCCTAACATTGGTACAGCTGGCCAAAACAGTTGGCAGTGTACAGTCACACATTGAGGTTACCACTAACATCCTAGATGTATTTATGATGGACAATATGTTTTTATAAAACATCATTATAGTTTTCTCTGCCCTCGGATAAGTGTCGGAGGTCCTGATTCCCAAATTTCACGTACCGTCCATGATTGTTCTTGATCTAAATAAACTCTATACACTTGTTCATTTTTCATTTGGAATAAGATAAGGAACAAGCATTGGTGATGGTTTGTGATAAATGACTGTTGCACATGCCACCGAGCCACCCACCAAGCCTACCAGTCTACATCATTCTTATCCAAATATTACAATAGCCTTAATGCAATTAGTTTTGCGTTTATGATGGGATATGTAAGAAGCTAATATAGTTTAAGCATGCTCTTAGTTGTGGATGTTTTATTGGATTATTTTCAAACAAGTTCGCATCCTAATACTACATTAGCATTAATGAAATTAATTCTGGAGTTGTACATGTCTTCAAGTGGATAAAATTTCAGGGTTTTTTCTATTGATCGGGTGGGCTGCGACATTGCAACAAGAGTAACATGCTATTTCCATGGACATGCATATGAATACTTTGCATTTTTGTTATATTAATACTCTCCATTGTCTCCTGACTCCTCCCATAAATGAATTTTGAATAGTCTCGAAGGACTTTGTATCTTTGTTATATTAATACTCTCCACCATCTCTTGATTCTTCCCATCGATAAACTTTGAATAGTTTCAAAGGCATAAAGGAGACAAAGATATGAGGATCATTATACTTCATCTTATTCGATTTTCACTTGTATTTCAACAACTTACTCCCACTGTTGGGAGGCCCATTATAAAGGGAGGAATATAGATTCAAGGATAGGAGCTTGTGAAGAAGGTTAAAAGTTCAAATAGTTAGAAATTTTTCTGATTTGGTTTCTTTAGTTTGGTTGAAATTAAAATTTTGAGTTAGGAGAAATTGTTGCTTCTATTATCAGAATGGATTCATCATTTTAGATTAGATTATTAGATCAAAAGTATGAAATTTTACTATCTGATCAAATCCAAAATAGTTAAGAAAATTGCATGCTTCGATGTTTTCAATTTTGTTTCTTAATTTGTATCAAAGACTCCAAGTGACACCTGGTTTTGAAGTACCGCAGTGGTCTACACAGGTACATCCAAACATATATGTATTTATTGGACATCTCCTCACTGGGATTTTCTTATCGATATGCAGTCAAAATTGAGTAGAAATTCAAGCAACAAAGTAAGTGGGAGAAGCATGGACAGAGCAAGGAAGGCCAACCTCAAGAGAGACAATATTAGATGCAGGAAAAGAAGGGTAACATGAAGTCTAAGAAAGACACCAGAAAGTGGTGTGAGTTCCACAACATCCCTTGGAAAAACATTGATGAATGTCGCTCAATACAGTCATTGGTGGTCGAGCTCAAAGACAAAGAGTCGAACCTCGACTTGGACCTTGATTCAGAAAATAATAAAAGGAGACAAATCATTGATGTAGAACCCACTGCTATTATCACAACTACAACAATCCAACCAGAAGATGATCCCGAGAAGGGGAATGACTCTTCCATTCACATATGTGGGTGAAGGGGACCCCACTGCATTTTATTGTTGATAGCAGAAGCCAAAAGAACATCATCTCAGTAGAGGTTGTCAAGCAATTGTATTTGCCAAAAACACCACACCTGTATCCATAAAACATTGGGTGGCTTCTCCAGGGTCAAGATCTTCATGTCAACCAATAATGTCACGTGTCCTATGGCATCACGCCCTTCAAGGATGCAGTATTATGTGATGTTGCTCCACTGGAAGTCTATGATGTTCTATTAGCACAACCATATATGTGAATGTGTCATGTTGTTTATGAGTCTCGACCCCGTAGCATCATTGTTACTCTGGGGGGTCAACTATATAGGATACCAGAGGTAGTTTCAACTATTGTCCCACCAAAACAATGCCACAAAGTAATCTCTCACATTGAAAAGTCTATCCTTTTCACAATCTGATCAAAAGGTGAACAAAAGGACACTGCAACCACTGAAGCCTCAACCCAACACCTTTATATCTAGCAGAAGTAGATCGACGAGATTGTAGAAGAGTACCAAGATGTTCTTGTTGCACCTACGGGGCTGCCTCCACACTTTCCAGTCAAGAAAGGTTATAACAGAACCATTCATACTCTTCCTGTTGGATATTCATTGACAAAATCCTCCCACACTAAGGAGATCATGCAACTAGATTGGTTGGATGGATTCAACCCCTCCAGCAACAGGTTCATGACATCCTTCAACAAGCTAAGTAGGACAACTTCTTCAGCAAGGAAAGCAATGCACCAAGCTTCCGATTTAGAAGAAGTTTCCCCGTCAACCAAGGGAACTTGAAACAATGGCGAGCATTGCTTCCTAGGGGGGGGGGGAATGATCTAGATGGATATCGGTGGCCATCCACCTTTTCCACTGAATCACCATTTTGGGCCTATGGTTTTGATCAACCCTGACATTCACCCTTTTGATGGGGAATGGAATGTAATGTCATATTCATTTATTAATTACAAACACCATGTAATAGTTTTATGTGCATGCCTACAACATAAGTTTAATGCATCAGATCCCATTAGAACTTCGTACTTAAGCGCGCTCAGGCTAGAGTAGTACCGAGATGGGTGATCGCCCGGGAAGTACTAGTGTTTTACATGCCTATGACATTTTATAAACTTAGTCCAATTTATCCCACATGCATCATGGGAATTGTTCTCCTATCACTTGTTGAAAAGTCAACAAGAAACATGTGTCTAATTTAGTTTTCCCTTAATTAAATTAGCCAATAAATATTAATCTATTATCTCATTCATAACTGAGTGATTTGGAATTGTAATAGAATTATAAGTGTATTTAAGTGAGTTAAGCTTAGTTGTATTAGTGTGAGTTCAGTGAATTAATTATTCATTAATTCACAATCAGTTAACTCGCATGCAACTGAAGATTCGCCACGGTTAACTACATGCATGTCATTCCAATGGACACCAG
>ML782468.1:58891-90092 GCA_009831015.1 Picea engelmannii | reverse complement strand
TGTATGAGATTGTTTCATGATTCATGATATACATAATATATGATAGTGGGGTTTTTAGATTTACGCTTTCCCGGTAAAACTTATTGTGTTATGTGTTATTGATATTTCACTTTGTGCTTATGGTTGTGATCGTGGTTTAAATTTCTTCCGCAAAAGTAATGTAGAAGCGATTATGTATTTAACAATAGTGGAACTTGTTAGATCAGGAGAATCGCATGAATACATTAATTTGTATCGAAATTTCTACATCACTCTCTCATATATAATTGAGGTGAAGGAGACCCTTTAAGCATGCAATGGAGTGTGATGTAAATCTTCTTTTGAATGAAGCATAGTCAACATCTCTTTATTTTTAGAGATAAGCTATCCTATTTTTCTAGTTTGTGTTCTTCAATGTTTTTCTATCTTATTTTGTAATAGAATTTGGGTTTCACTGTATTTTTGTGTTCTCTTCTATATTTTTTTGTATTTCATTGTTATATCTTGATTATATGTCTGCCTTCATGTAGTTCTCAAAATAATCCGGATCAATGGTATCAAAACAGTCTTCTCTTTGTCATTTCTCAGAGCAGGTTACCGACGAGGTCAGGGTATAGAGATTTGGGTCTTGAGCTAGTTTCACTTGAGGACAACCACTCTCTCTAGCCCAAGAGACCCCCCATGGCAGAACAAAAGAGAGATGTCATAGCAGGATATCCTTTCAAGACGTTGTTCGAGGAATCCCTCGTGTGACAAAGGAACAAGATGATGGACAACTTTGCTCAAATCCTTCGAAGACTACATATGGAAGCAACTGAGGCATATTCAAAAAGAAACCATTTTTTATTTGCATCACCCTTCAAGGTATAAGTCAATTTTGATATGCCCTTATTTGAAGGCCAGATAGATGCAGATGCTCTAGAAAAATGGTTGAAACTGCTCGAAGGTTATTACTTTGTCCAAATATTTTCGACAGTGAAAATATCACCTTCACACTCCTTAAAGCCCTTCCCCATGTCATATCTTGGTGGGAAGGTTATTGGGAGAGGTACACCGCAAATGAATCTACACTATTTGGGAGAGAACCCACTTATTAGGCCTTTGTAGATTCCATAAAGGAGGAGTTCTACCCTGTTAGAAACTATGATGACCAATACATGAGATGGAGAACTCTTCATCAGAAAAGAGACCAGATGGTGCCAGAGTACACCAACATATTTAAAACCTTGTGCTCAAATTTGGGTATCAAAGACTCTGAGTGACACCTAGTTTTGAAGTACCACAGTAGTCTACACAGGTACATCCAAACATATGGATTTATTGGACATCTCCTCACTGGGATTTTCTTATTGATATGCAGTCAAAATTGAGTAGAAATTCAAGAAACAAAGTAAGTGGGAGAAGAATGGACAAAGCAAGGAAGCCCAACCTCAAGAGAGCCAATATTAGATGCAGGAAAAGAAGGGTAACATGAATTCTAAGAAATACACCAAAAAGTGGTGTGAGTTCCACAACATCCCTTGGCACAACATTGATGAATGTCGCTCAATACAGTCATTGGTGGTTAAGCTCAAAGACAAAGAGTCAAACCTCGACTTGGACCCTGTTTCAAAAAATAATAAAAGGAGACAGATCATTGATGTAGAACCCACTGCTATTTCCGCAACTACAACAATCCAACCAAAAGATGATCCTAAGGAGGGGGAGTGACTCTTCCATTCACATATGTGAGTGAAGGGGACCCCACTGCATTTTATTGTTGATAGCAGAAGCCAAAAGAACATCATCTCAGTAGAGGTTGTCAAGCAATTTTATTTGCCAACAACACCACACTTGTATCCATAAAACATTGGGTGGCTTCTCCAGGGTCAAGATCTTCATGTCAACCAATAATGTCGCATGTCCTATGGCATCACGCCCTTCAAGGATGCAGTATTATGTGATGTTGCTCCACTGGAAGTCTATGATGTTCTATTAGCACAACCATATATGTGAATGCATCATGTTGTTTATGAGTCTCGACCCGTAGCATCATTGTTACTCTGGGGGGTCAACTATATAGGATACCAGAGGTAGTTTCAACTATTGTCCCACCAAAACAATGCCACAAAGTAATCTCTCACATTGCAAAGTTTATCCTTTTCACAATCTGATCAAAAGGTGAACAAAAGGACACTGCAACCACTGAAGCCTCAACCCAATACCTTTATATCTAGCAGAAGTAGATCGACGAGATTGTAGAAGAGTACCAAGATGTTCTTGTTGCACCTACGGGGGTGCCTCCACACTTCCCAGTCAAGACAGGTTATAATAAAACCCTTCATACTCTTCATGTTGCATATTCATCGAAAAAATCTTCCCACACTCAGGTAGATCATGCAACTAGATTAGTTGGATGGATTCAACCCCTCTAGCAACAGGTTCATGACATCCTTCAACAAGCTATGTCGAACAACTTCTTCAGCAAGGAAAGCAATGCACCAAGCTTCCGATTTGGCAGAAGTTTCCTCGTCTCCCAAGGGAACTTGATGTGATGGGGACCATTGCTTCCTAAGGGGGGAGGAATGATCTAGATGGATCTCAGTGACCATCCACCTTTTCCATTGAATCACCATTTTGAGCCTCTGGTTTTGATAAACCATGACATTCACCCTTTTGAGGGGGAATGGAATGTAATGTCATCTTCATTTGTTAATTACAAACATCATGTAATGGTTTTATGTACATGCCTAAAACATAACGTTAATTCATCATATCCCATTAGAACTTTGTACTTAAGCGCACTCATGTTAGAGTAGTACTGAGATGGGTGATCACCCGAGAATTCCTAGTGTTTTACATACCTATGACATTTTATAAACTTAGTCCAATTTATCCCACATGCATCATGGGAATTGTTCTCCTCTCACTCTCTCATATATAATTGAGGTGAAGGAGGCCCTTTAAGCATGCAATGGAGTGTGATGTAAAGCTTCTTGTGAATGAAGCATAGCCAACATCTCTTTCTTTTTAGAGATAAGCTATTCTATTTTTCCAGTTTGTGTTCTACAATGTTTTTCTATCTTATTCAGTAATAGAAGTTGGGTTTCATTGTATCTCTATGTTCTCTTCTATTTTTTTGTGTATTTCATTGTTATATCTAGGTTATATTTCTTCCTTCATGTCATTCTCAAAATAATTTGGATCAGATATTTTGGTAGTAAAACTATTAATTTAGAGTTACACAATTTAATTGAGTGAAATTTTTTATGGTAGTAGAATTATTAATTTCAAGTTAGACCATTTAATTGAGTGAAATTTTTTATATAACTGTTAATATGAAGGATTTATCCAGGTTATGGAATTTTACATCCTTTATGTAATTGTTAATGCTAAGGACTCAAGCTAGCTTTTGGTTATGGAATTTGTTTCTTACTTAACTAGTATAATGGATAGAAATTCCACATTCAAGTAAAGAGTTTAATGTTATTTATTTACTTTACCATAAAGTAAATTTTGTTTTAGTTACATTTATTGTAGAGTTTTTTATTTTTCTTTATGGGAGAAAATAAATCATACCATATCTTCTAGCTTCCATGTTTAAATATGGACCATAATTTTCAATTTTTCTATCATTATTTCGTGATTTTCTTAACATACTTAAACATAAAATAGATTTAAAAAAATTCTATTTCAAAAAAATTTCTATTCATTTTTTAGGCATGATGTTGTTGTCTCTCAATTTTTGTACACCTTTTTGACAATTTTCTTGGTGTTTTTACCTAACAATTTGGAATATCAATCTACTTGCTAGAGGTGTTGTTTTTTAAACTCCAAACCTATATTCATTCGATGTCAACTCAAAAAGAATTTATGTTGCATCATAAACATGGAAATGGTTTAAATACAATAAGTGTGTTGAAATATTGGCCAATATTGAGAGGGGGGTTGAATCCGTATTGATTCTTCTTGTAAAATTTTAGTTAATTATTAATTAAAAAATAAATTAATCATAACAATTGATCAACAACAATGTACTGAATACATAGATTTAAATACAACAATAAAAAGTACAAGTTACAATTGTGTGAGAGACACCAATATCTCTTCTTCTAAGCACCAACTCAAGGAGACACTAATCCCCTGGTTTTAGAGCACCAAATCCTTTGTTTTCACAGCACCAACTCTAGGAAGCAACTACTCTCTTATGAAACAGACTTTAACTTGCAAAGGACTGCAATCCTTTCGAGATTCTCCCTACCTCCCTCACTACATAACAATGTTTACAGTTTCTTTCTTGGACTCTACTCCTACTTTTGATCTTCGATTGTAGACTGCAGAGACACTCTCTTGTTGGATTACTGAGAGGGGGGTGAATCAGTAATAGAACAATTCAATCATTTTCAACCATAAAATGCAAGTGCTATATCAATGTAGCATTATCATCCAATAATTGCAGAGTAAATAAACAACGAACAAATGAGCAATCACACACATACACAATACACCAGTGTTTTCACTGTTGATATTGAGAGGGGGGTGAATCAGTATCAAGTACAATTTAAAAATATTTTCAACTTATACTTGAAATATTCAATTATATTCAATGAGAAATGAACAATAGTATAAGAGTTACACCAATACACCACAATACACCATGCACAATATATGAGAAATAATCAATAGTTATTTTTCAAGGGAAGTAATGACTTCTAAAGGTAGCTACAAATTCCAAATATAAAGGGAGGGATAAACCTCCAAGAGGAAGATACAATCCTCCAATATCAAGAGAGGGTTTACCTCTCCATCCTTCCCCCTTCCTTCCACCTAAGAATATATGAGAGATAATAAAACTTTACATTAAATCATCACCATCAACCAACCATCACATAGAACCTGATAATGCTTTCTGAGACTTCTTCAACTTCTGTAATTATTTAATTCTTGGAATACTCTGATCCTTTAGATAATATTACTCAATGTATTCTATGAAACTCCTCCAAGTTTCATTCCTTGATTCCTCCCCAAAAATAATTTATGGAAAGAATGGTAGACTTTATTCAATTATGGTTTATTCAGAAGACAGAACTTGTATAGAATGCCCTGTACTCAATATTTAACATCAAATTATGAAACTCCCACAAAAGAAACTATAGTTCATACTATTTCGAATTAAATTAGTCCCACTTCATTTCAATTCTATATGAATAAATTATGATTGTTGTACCCAAAACACCTTTTTATTGACTAGCTTTAGGGCTGGTCAAAAACCCTATATTCCACAGAGTGTATCTCCATAATTGTAGCGAATAAAGAGCTGAAAAGTTTACCATAGGTACCTTAATATGTCTTCTCAATACCATAGCAATTTCACCATCTGAATCGTTCTAGAAAAAAAGTTATAGCACAAATGGTAAGATGACCTGAAAATAACATACCTTAGAACACATCACCAAAAGACTTCATCCTCCCTTGAAATCCGACCTTCTGCACTTCTGATTTCCTCTGAAATTCGACTTGTGTATCAAATGAATGTATAATTATATTTATTTATACCATTTATGTCACTTCCTTTTAACATTAGGGCCGACCTGACACTTTCTTATTTTGTAATTCTTTTCTTTAATTATCTTCATGGCCTACATGTACTTCCTTTTCCAATTCACTTTGTCATCTTCAAAAATTCATTTCTCCTCAACCATGAGGATCCACGTGACATGCCACATATCACTGGAAACAAAATGATGTATACTATCCATCCATGGGTGTTTTATATTCATGTGCATTGTCCTTCAAATCCAAATACCTTCATCAATCTTGCGGTCCAAAACCAATGACTAGGGTTGACATCAATGACAACAACCAATCTTCCAACAATCTCCCCCTTTTATATTGATGGAAAAACTCATGCTCCCCCTATCATCATGATCCCAATTTATCTCCCCCTTTCACATCAATGGCAAAGGGTAGGGCTTCTCCCCCTGAGTTTAATGGCAAAAGGTAACCTTCTTATTTGAGGCTGCTCCCCCTGAACATGTGGTACTTAATAATGCTTCATCCTTATTTTTGGTCTTTGGGACTTTTTCTTCCTTGGAATCCTCTTGTGTGGATTATGTCGTCTCTCTCTTCTTTATGTCTAGGATGTATATTTTTTTCGGTCTTCTTGTTGCAGTTGCAACCAATCTTCCTGAGTTATTTTCTCTGATTTTACATTTTCAGAAGTCAAACGTAAGAGTGTATCATTGATGACACATTTTACTAACACTGAGTAGATTACGCTTCAATTCTTCAACCACTTGGACATTCTTTTCTTTTACATTTTTTCTTCCAAGCTCTACTACACCTTCTCCAAGTATTTTGGCAGATGATTCATCTCCAAATGTAGCATTGCCACCCTTTCTCTTCAAGATGATGAATTTGTCTTGATCCTTGGCCATGTGTGAAGAACATCCACTGTCTATGTACCATTCATCTTCTTCTTTACATTCTTCAACAATTAATGCTATTCAACAATATTCATTGTTTGGAATCTCTTTCCTTCTCCATACTGTGGTTGGCATAGAGACATCTTCATTCATATATTTGCAATCTCGTGGTTTGTAAACAAGATAATTACATTTGTAGCATACAATATTTTTTTCCATCAATGGGGGAAATGAATTATAACTTATGTTGACAAATCCACTATTATTTCCATATCTTCTATTTACACCATTCATTTTTCTTGCGTATTTTTTTCTTTCATTGATTCTGCAATTAATTGTCTTATGTCCAAAATTTTTGCAAGTATAACAATGACCAAGAAAGAAATTTTGATACCTCGGAGTAAATGGCCTTCTTTGTGATGTAGTCCATATGGATTCATGATCTACTCTTTTGTAGTTTCCTTCATACTGATTGAAGCTTCTTTGATTCATGAAGGTAGGAGGTCTTCTTGGATATTCATCTCTTTTGTAATCATTCCTTCTTTTTGGTATCCTGGTCCACTTCTCATCAACTGTCTGTATAGTTCTTTCTTCAACCTTTTTGTTGGTATTTGCATCTTATTTATATGAAGTTTCACCCATGAATCCATGATGTTTTAATTCTTTTGATACTTGAAATTTTTTTAAGCTCTTCCTCAATGAGACAACTTCTTGTTCAAGTTTCTCAAAATCTTATTCTTCTTCATCATTTGGACATTCCTTACTTCTCCTATTCTTCTTTCTTCTTCGAGTAGAGTTTTCAAGGAAATGTTTTCTTCTCTTAGTTTATCAAAGTCTTCTAATTGTTTCTTCAAGATTACAACTGTCTTTTCACAACTACCCAGTTCACTTCTTAGTTTTCTATGCGTGTCTTTAAGCTTGCTATTTTTAATCTCAAAATGCTTCAACTTTTTAAGATTCTCATCTTCTTGTTGAATAATTTCTGCTTCATGATTTTCTTCTTCTTCATTGGAATTTTATTCTTCAGTACCATATCTTTCAATCCTTGGATGAGGACATTCAAATTCAACATGTCCTACTCCTTCACAATTAAAGAAAAAGAATTGACCTCTATTTACTTCTCTGAAATCTTAGATGTTGTAATTTGCTTCAACTTCTTCTTCTTCTTCTTCTACTTCCCTTGCATAAAGGTCTTGTAGCTTGTCCCAAAGATATTTTGATGATGCACTTGATCCCACCTTGGATTTGACTAAATATTTCAATCCATCAAGGATGGTATCTATTGTCAATTTGTTGTTCCTTTTTGCTTCCTTCTGAGGTGCAGTCTTTGGTTTCTTCAAAGCATTGTATCCTGAAGAAATTGAGAACCAAACATCTGCCCCAAGATATTTCAAGTAAGTTTTCATTCTATTACTCCAGTATTCAAAATTTCTTCCATCAAATGGTGGAATCCCATTTGGAATTTTGTCTTCCATTTCTTCTTAGAATCTTCCTTCTAGCAGGTTAAATTGTACTGAAGGTAAACCGCTCTGATACCAATTGTTGATACTGAGAGGGGGTTGAATCAGTATCAAGTACAATTTAAAAACATTTTCAACTTACACTTAAACCATTCAATTATATCCAATGAGAAATGAACAATATTATAAGAGTTACACCAATACACGACAATACACCATGCACAATATATGAGAAATAATCAATAGTTATTGTTCAAGTGAAGTAATGACTTCTAAAGGTATCTACAACTTCCAAATATAAAGAGATGTATAAACCTCCAAGAGTAAGATAAAATCCTCCAATATCAAGAGAGGGTTGACCTTTCCATCCTTTTGCCTTCCTTCCACCCAATAATATATGATAGATAATAAAAATTTACATCAAATCATCACCATCAACCAACCATCACATAGAACCTGATAATGCTTCCTGAGACTTCTTCAACTTCTGTAATTCTTCAATTATTGGAATACTATGATCCTATAGTTAATATTACTCAATGTATTCTCTGAAACTCCTCCAAGTTTCAGTCCTTGAATCCTCCCCAAAAAGAAGTTATAGAAATAATGGTAGACTTTATTCAATTTTTGTTTATTCAGGAGAGCGAACTTGTACATAATTCCTCACGCTCAATATTTAACTTCAGATTCTAAAAATTGCACACAAGAAACTACAATCTGTACTATTTCCAATGAAACTGGTCCCACTTATTTTGGATTCTATATCAAGAATTTATGATTGTTTTACCCAGAACACTTTTTTATTGACTAGTTTCAGGACTGGTCAAAAACCCTATCTTCCATAGAGTATCTCCATAATTACAGTGAATCAATAGATGAAACTTTTACCATAGGTACCTTGATATGTCTTATCAATACCATAGAAATTTCACCATATGAATCATTCTAGAAAAAACAATTATAGCGAAAATGGTAAGATGACCTGAAAATAACATACCTTAGAACACATCACCAAAAGACTTCATCCTCCCTTGAAATCCGACCTTCTTTACTTTTGATTTCCTCTAAAATTAGACTTATGTATCAAATGAATGTATAATGATATTTATTTATACCATTTATGTCACTTCCTTTTAACATTAAGGTCGACCTGACACTTTCTTATTTTGTAATTCTTTTATTTAATTATCTTCAGGGCCTACATGTACTTCCTTCTTCAATTCACTTTGTCATCTTCAAAAATTCATTTCTCCTCAACCATGAGAATCCACGTGACATGCCATATACCACTAGAAACAACATGATGTATACTATCCATCCATGGGTGTTGTATCTGCATGTGCATTATCCTTCATGTACAAATATCTTCATCAATCTTGTGGTCCAAAACCAATGACTAGGGTTGACATCAATGAAAACAATCAATCTTCCAACATTTATGTGGAAACCCAAAGCAGGAGAAAACCACGATTTTTTTTTCTTATATGTATTTAAGAATTACATTCATTGGAAGCACCAACTTCCTTTGTTTTCTAGCTGCAACTGGAAGGAGGATCCAACCCCCTAGTTTCTCAGGATACAACTTGAGGGAAGCTCCAACTCCCCAATTCTTTGGCTACAACCAGAAGGAGGTTGCAACCCCATATGTTCTCTGGCAACAACTGGAAGGTGGCTACAACCACCTGTCCTTTCCCCATCCAACCACCCTAATTTAGAAGTAGAATGATGGAAGCATTGTTACACTATCACTGTGAGATATAATGTTGTAAACCTGTACCAATCAACCCGTAATCAACCTGTACCATAAAAAAGTGAATCAACCATGCACCAACCTGTACCAAACAACCTGTAATCATATTGTTCCATAAACATGTGCATCAACCATGCTCTAACCTGTACCAAACAACCTGTAATCAGCATGTACCATAAACAAGTGCATCAACCATGAACCAACCTGTACCTCAACTTGTACCATCAACGAGTGCATCAACCATGCACAAAATATGTACCAATAATGCATAAAATACACATAAACTATGACTCATCAAGACGCACCAACATCATCAACTATACACCTCATGTATGTGCCAACTCATCAACTACTTGTCTCAACCATGTACCCAAATGTAGAAATTAAATATGTCACTGAGAAACCTGTCACTGTATACTCATCAACCAATCTGATTTGATCACATATACCTCAAACACTATACCACAAGTATGTACCTCAAACCATGTGATAGAACCTCACTGTTATACAACCTCTATCTGTAACAATAACTTCATCAACATACCGCAACCAAAAACCCTCAAACATGAACCAATACTAAACTTCAGTAGATCTGCCTCAGATCAACTCTACAACAAGCCATAAACTCCCAAGAGGGCATCCAACATATTTATAAAGAAAACGTTCAACTTGATTCATAAATTCAACACTACACATATGAGAATCATACATTTTTTCTTCTTGTAACATTTTGTTGTCGTGGTTTGGTTGCCGTGAATCCATGGCCGTGATTTTTTTGTCAATATTTTTTTGCTGCACTTTTTCTGCTGCGGTTTTTCTACTACAGTTTTTCTGCCGCACTTTTCTTGTTGCGATTTGTTTGCCGCACTTTTCCTACTGCACTTTTTCTTCCACAATTTTATTACCTCACTTTTTCTGTTGCAGTTTTCCTGCCGCACTTTTTCTACTACAATTTTTCTGTCGCACTTTTTCTTCCACACTTTTTTTTCTTCATTTGTTCTGCTGCACTTTTTCTACCGCACTTTTTCTGTTGCAATTTTTTGCCACACTTTTCTCTACCAATAATATCTTCCCAAATAACCTTTCACGAAAAATAGATGTTCAATGATATTCAAAGGTATTTTGAATGATAGACCCTTGCCTCTTATTTATACTTTTATGTATCTTCCTCAAGGGGTTACCTACTAACTATCTTAACCCACTTTCCTTATTTTAGGGTTAACCCACTTATAACCACTTGTCCACTTAACTTAACGATTTTCCATAATTAGTAAGTTATTCATTAACTTTATTATTTAAATAATTTATTTTTCATCCTCTTTGACTTATAGTACACTCATCACTTCACTTTATTATTTAAACAATTTCTTCTTTGCAAATGCTTTGACTACTTTGACCTTTTGGGGCATCTAGATGACTCATGAGAGTTCTCTAACTTCACATGGCTATAACTATATAATTGTGAGTAGTTATGTGACGTTCCACATACCACCAGAAATGGATGACATGTACTATCCATCTAGAATAGTTTTACCTGCAAATATATCAAAACTCAGACCATTATCCATCAAACAAACTTGGTTCCATTACCCAAACATTTGTGTTACCAGAATTCACTACCAAACTTTCTTCAAGGGTTGACATCAATGACAACCAACCAAATTTAATCAACAATCTCCCCCTCTGGAATTGATGACAACACTATGATGCAATATTGAAGTCATGTCATGCAATACTGAAATCATATCACTCATTATTTTCATGTGACCATCTCTCCCCCTAGAACCATGCCTTTGTGCTCTCCATCTGATAAATCTCTCCTTGGTTGTCATCAATGGAAAAGGTCTCTTTCCATTGCGGAATTCTCCCCCTAACTGAACTGTCGTTGGGGATACTCCCCCTGACTGAACTCTTCTTGAAACTGATCTCCTGACCTGAACTGATCTCTTTATCGTGCTTCCTAGTGTAAATATAAGACATATAAGATAATCATTCAAAAACATTCATTTTGGAGTAGAAATTACTTTGAGTCTCTGGAGAAGATACTCAAAGGCTTCCCATGGAAGCGGTTTTGTAAATATGTCTACAACTTGTTCTTTTGTGCCCACATATTCAAATCGGATGTTCCTGCAACCTATTCCCATAGAAAGTGTTACTTCATTGGAATGTGTTTCATCTTGGAATGCATCACTAGGTTCTTTGAGATAGTGATGGCGCTTGTATTATCCCAATAAATTGGAATGGGCTCATCATATTGAACCTGCATATCTGTCAGATTTTGTTTCATCCATAGAACATGTGTACAAATTTTTGTTTATACAATATACTTTGCTTCGGTTGTAGATAAGGATATTGATGTTTTTTTCTTTCTTAGCGATGCTACTAAACACTCACCCAAGTAGAACATTGCTCCACCGGTGTTGCGTCGATCATCAATGCAACCTTCCCAATCTGCATCTATGTAGGAAATAAGTGATAGATCCTTTCCTTTTGGATACCATAATCCAAACTCTTTTGTTCCTTTCAGATATCTGAAAATCCTCTTCACTGCTACGACATGTGATTCCTTTGGTTCTTCTTGAAATCTTGCCACCTGTCCAATTGTCTGCATTACATCTGGTTTGGATGTTGTCACATATAGTAAGCTACCAATCATTGACCTGCATTTCCTCCAGTCTGTAGACTTTGAATCATCATCTTTTCTCAACTTGCAATTGGTTTGCAATATTCTATTCCAAACCTCTTTAGCATTTCTCTAATATACTTAGTTTGAAAAATAAAAATTCCTTAGTTGCTTTGACGTATCCGAAGACCCAGAAAGAAGGATAGTTCTTCGATTAATGACATTTCTAATTCATTCTGCATATCCTTTACAAATTTCTGTCTTAATCTGTCATCATTTATTCCAAAAATAATATCATCAACATAAACATCAATTAATAAAATACTATATTGAGTTACCTTGATGTAGAGGTTGTTGTCTGCACTTCCTTTTTTGAACCTTGCATGTTATAGATATTTATCCACTTCCTTTTATATGTTCGATGTAGACTTCTTCTTCAAGTTCTACTTCTTCTTCGTAAAGTTGTTCCATTGATTCATTTTTTTCTTCCTTTAATTCTTGTCCACCTGTTTCATCAATTGTTACATTGATGCTTTTCAAAACTTTGTTCAACCTCAGATTGTAACACTTGTATGCTTTCCTTGTACTTGAGTAACCAACAAGTACTCCTTTTTCCACATGAGAGTCAAACTTTCCCATTCTTCCATCTTCTCTTTTGATGTAGCATTTGCTTCCAAATACATTGAAGTGCTTCACATTTGTTGGTTTTCCTTTTCATAGCTCGTAGGGAGTTTTTTCATTGTTGTTTCTGAGGATTACTCTGTTTTGAATGTGAACTCTATACACTGCATGTGTCCAAATAATATCTATCAGTTTGGAATTCATTAGCATTGTTCGAGCCATTTCTTGTGTCAATATCATCCATTATGATCATGTTCCTTTGTCTCTGAACTACTCTATGAACCACTTTGAACCAGTCTATGAATCCATGCTCTCATCCATTATCATATATCTGTCCAAAAATCCTAACTTCTCTTAGGAATCCATCTCTGTCCATACTTTCCAATACTCTACTGCACAACTTTCCATAATGTTGACCCATTTATCACTATACTATCATGAATTCTTCACTACTACAACTGATTGTAATTCTTCTATATGAAGGCTCTGGATATGTCCTCTCAAACTCTACAAGATACTCAAAGGATGATTCTTTGGTCTGTCACAACTATCGCATAGAATCCCCATGTCTAATATCCATGTTACTTGGGAGTCTCTAAGCCAGATGGTTCAGAACAATTCATTCTTTGATGTGTATTCATCATCATATTCATTGGTAGATTCATCATCTCTTTGAGCTCTGACTTATTTTTTTTTGTCTGTGGATTCATCTTTCACTACAATTCCTAAAAGTACAATCTCCTGAACCCGTTCCTTATTTACCTTTCCTTCTTTTATTTCAGTTATTTTCCAAACCTTTCTGTATATGACATATTCTTTTTCTCTATAGAATTTTCTTCATCTCCTTTTATTGCAAATATTGCAATCTCTGGAACCTATTCTTTGTTCACTTGTTCTTCATGTTTTCTTATCCATACTTTTTTATATCTGATATGAGTGTTCTCTTTCATGGAAGTATCGATCATGCTTCTACAATCACTAGTTATGTGTCCATAGTTATGAAATTTGTAACATTCAATGTTATGTCAAGCCACATAGGCATTTATTGCTTGAACATTTCTTTTATAATCCTTGCAATCTACAACCTTATGTCCAAAATTAGTACAATAAAAACAATGACCATAAAATAAATTTGCATACCTAGGAGCGAATGATCTTCTTTGTGGTATAGTCCTTCTGAATTTCTTCCTTGACTGATCATGATCATGATTGAATCTTTTTTTTGGCTTAAACATGGATGGTCTTCTTGAAGATGTATCTTCAATAATTTTCTTAGATTCTGGTTGACCATGATTCCTTCTTTTGAGTACTTCTACATAACTCTTTCTATTTTCTTCATTCTTATTTTTTAGAAACCTAGAGTGTTTTTCTTCATTCTCTATAATTGATGTGGACGTTTTTGTCTCTTCAACGTTCTTGTTGAGTTTGACGATTTTACTTCTCAATGTGACAACTTCTTCTTCAAGCTTCTCAAACTCTTCTTCTTTCTTCATTATTTGAGACTTCATGACTTCTTTTGTTCTTTTCGTCTCTTCAAGATGAATTTTTAATGTGATTATTTCTTCTTCAATTCCTTTCTCTTCTTGTTAAAACTATCCCTCAAGTTGGATTAGATCATTAGTTCTTTCCTTAAGATGATCTATCAATATATTCTCTCTCATTTCTGCTTCTTCTTTATGTGCTTCTATGTTTGCCTCCAAATACTTCTTTTGATGTTCAAGATTTTCTTCGATCTTTCTGGCTTCTTCTAGATGAGTTCTTAAGTTCTCAATGACCTATTGGGATTCTTCAAAAATGTGAACACTCTCCTTTTGTTTCATCAATTCTCTCTTGAGCGAATTGTTTTCTTCTCTTAGTTCATCTAAAACACTAATCGATTCTGCTTCATAATTGTCTTCCTTTTCAATTAGTTCTTTTCTCTCATTTCCTTCATGGCATTTTATTTCAAGATGTTCATGTTTTTCACAATTAAAACAAAACAACATACCTCTAGTGATTATGTACTCTTCATCTTTTGAATCTGTTTGACATGGTGAAAATAATTATTCTTAATCTGCATCTTCATTTTCTTTGGCATTTTCTGAATCTGCGATGGGTGAAGAATATATGTCATGTAATTTATCCCAAATTTATTTGGTTGATGAACATTTACCAACCTTTTCTCTTATCGGATTAGGTAATCCTTCCCAGATTAAATCCATTGCTACTTTGTTATTCTTCTTCAATTTTTTCTTGGTTGTAGTCTTTGCCCTTTTTGAACTATCATATCCTATAACAACTGATAGCCAAATATAATTTTCATGTTCCTATAAAAATACTTTCGTCCTTCTGCTTCACATCTCATACTTAAAAAGATTCTAACCATTAAACATTGGTACTCCATTCTTAAAATAATTGTAATGACCTAATTTAATTAAGCCTAATAAAATTTATAAATTTAAACATTAAGATTATTCAACATAAGCAATAAGCAATTTCATTCGGCATATAAGCAACAGAAATTTAAATTTACGAACAACAATTTAATAAATTACATAACAACCACATAACCCCGCAAATTCATAAATAAAAATACCTTTGTTTGATGCTAAATTCCCGCTCTCTGGTTGTCCTCTCTACTACTCTGTCCAAACTCTGCCTGATGCTCTGACCAAACCCTCCCCAAAATCGACTAACCACCCAACCAGCTAGGAGCAACCTATCCGGCTCCCTAGCTCCAAGATTCTGTAAGGATTCCTGGCCCCTGAGCCCAAAACTCCCAGCAACCTGGTGCACCCCTGCAACTGTAACTCCCAACCAGAAAAATATCAAAGACCAGGAAATACAGTCCCTCTCCCAAAATAATGTTTCCTCCCCCAAAATTTCATAATCACTCCCGAAGGCCTCAGCCCAGTCATATCCCCCCATTCACCGCCTCCTCCTTCATTTAAGGCCACCCACCATATCCCTCCATTTATTACCTTATCCTTCCATTTATTACCTTATCCCTCCACTCAATGCTCTATCCCCTGTCATACGTAAAGTCTTATAATAAATAAATTAAATTTATTAAGACCTTTAATTCATTACCCAAACCTTTAATGAGTCAATTAATTAATTAATTAATCAATCAATAGATATAAACAATTAATAAAAATATTAATTAATAATCATTGTTTAACTAAAATATATTAGAACAATTAATTATTTAATTAACTTTACTTGATAAACCCTATGCAACTATTTAACTAGGGTTGCTACATACACCCACCCTTCAGGAAACTTCGTCCTAAAGTTAAGGTATTTTATGATGCAAGGGAAAAGAAACATGGTTCACACAGTCATAACAAGTGACTTTCATTATTAGTAAGTAAGCCAAGAAACTCATTCATACTAGTGTACATGCGCAAGAAATGAATGTGTAGCTAGTACATAAAAGTCTTGTTCATGTACTAATATCAATAACTATCATCTCTATAGTAATTTCCTCATGCATCCAATCCATTCAAGAAGACTATTCATTTTATAAAAGACAATAAACCAATCAAATGTTTGCGAAATCCTTTAATTTTAATTATCTAGCTCAACAATGTTATTTAGACAATTATAATTTAGTTACATAATTATGAATATTCATATATATATACATTTACTTTTCAAAAAGGAAACAATAAGTTCCAACATAAGACCAATATCCATACACTCTCAACTATTTCTACTCATCCTTCCTCCCTAACTTACTTCCATCTTCCATTCCTATCCTTCCTCTGTTGGACTATCTTGGGGCATCAAATATATTGACCTAACTCCAAATAGAAACCGTAAGAGGAAGTGTCACTATCTCGACCAAGCTTCCCCAATAGGCAACTGACAGTCATCATCACACATCTAGGGGAGCGTGAGCTAACACCGTCCTCCCATGACTTCAAGTTTCGGAGGATACACAGTGGGAAATGCCTCCACCCCTCCTAATCATAACTAGGGTCCACACCCTACAATGGAATATACAATGGCACCGTGTTGCTAGGACTTTTGTCATCGTTTATTCGGTTTTGGGCAGTCTCATCACTTGAAATCCTGCATTGGTCCACATATCATAGCAATGGATCCAAACCAATATAATTTCACATACAAATATTCATACCATATTGTTTCTCGGCCAATGGTCATGACATCCACTTTCATCATCATTATCCCTTGGCTATTTCATAACCCAGAACCTCCAGATTAGTCTGTAACACAAACTCACACATTTCTATGCATTATCATCATGTAATTGCATACAATCACCATTTCAATTCAGTATCCATGTATCAACAACTTAACATCAAATTTTTCAAGTTAGAAATAGATCTCATAATATCCCATAATTCAATTTCGACACCCATTCATAAAATTATCATTTAAAAAATAGATTGCATCATATACAACATCATTCTAATAGCATTTAAACCTTCATAGGATTCTCATTCACACAATATATCACATCATATCCATCATCATCAATAGCATTTAAAAGTTCATAAAATTTACATTCACATAGTAGATTGCATTATATCCATCATCATCAATAATATTTAAATATTCATAAAATTTACATTCTCACAATATATCACATCATATCCATCATTATCCAAATATATTTAAACATTCATAAAGGTTCATACGTCTTAAATGTTTAAGTGTATCATTTAATAGTTTCACTATGAATATAAAATAAAAGTGTAGGCCTCAGGTAATCTTGGTTGTCTAAGTCAAAAGGTGGTGTTACATACACCCAAAAAAGTGAGGGATAGTCTCTTCGTAATGTCTCAGCATCTTCCCAAGTAGCAGATCCTGGACTATACTTGTCCCATTGGACCTTAACTTGGTCTACCAGATAGTTCCTGAGCTGTCGAACTCTACGGTCCAATATGCGTAATGGTTCTACAGTGAGATTTCCCACGTTTGATACCTGCAATTCCTTCCAATTTAGTTTATGTGATTCATTAGCAACATAATGACGTAAAACAAATACATGCAAAACATTATGATTTTTATGCAAGTGGGGTGGCAGTACGAGACGATAAGCAACAGGTCCAATTTTCTCTTGGATTCTGAACGGTCCTATAAATTGAGGTGACAACTTTGTCCCCTTCCTGAACTGTATGGAACTCTTATTAGGCCCGATATGAATGAAAACCTGGTCTCCCACTTCATAACTTTGGTAGGTATTTTGTGCATCTGCATAACTTTTTTGTCTATCTTGTGCTTCCTTTAGTCTCTACGTAATTTGAATCACCTGTTCCTCCATCTCTTGAATCAATTCTAGCCCAATTGTTACTCGATCTTCTAATCTTTCCCAATTCAATGGTGTTCTGAATGGCCTTCCATACAGAGCTTCGTAGGGTGGCATTCTGATGGAGCTATGAAATTTTTTATTGTAGGCAAACTCTACCAAAGGTAGGTACTTCTCCCACTGGGTTTGATTATCCATGACATACATCCTAGGCATGTCTTCCATGACTTGATTTGGTCTCTTGGTTTGCCCATGTATTTCAGGATGATAAGTTGTGCTTGGGTTCAACTAAGTCCTCAATGCTGACTGCAAACTTGTCCAAAATCTAGAAGTGAATCTGGAGTCCCTATCTGGAATGATCTTCTTAGGTATCTCGTGTGTTAGCGATAAAAAATACACTGGCATTTTTGAAATAATGATGGATAATATTGTAAGGAATATTTGACTAGCTTAGGCTCCAAATGTAGATTTGAAAGCACCATTGGAAAGCTTAGGATTTGTAGATGTCGATCGACTATTTAAGCATGCAAAACAGACTCTCCATGACTGAGAAATTTGATTTTGAAACAAATTTGCGCTTTCACCAGTGCAGAATGTAGAATTATAACTAGTTAGCTGGTGAAAGCTCTGCCTTTCACTAGCTAAGGAGAGGATTTTCGGGTAAATTAGCTGGTGAAAGCCTGTCACGGCCAGAATAGCCGAATTTTTTCCCAGATCGAGATTTTTTGGGTTTGAATGGCTTGAAATCTTCTTCAATAAGCTCGTTATGAATTATCAAATCAAAATTTGAAGGCCATTCTTGGAGATGAAAGTCAAAAGGGAATTTTTTGACTAGATTTGGTCATTTTCAAGGGAAAAATGATAGGGATCAAATGACACATCACCCAACTCGAATTTTATCTTTGGAGGACCAAATCAAACAGCCTTGGGAGGCTAAAACTGCACTTCATCAACAATCTACTATTTTTAGAGATCATTAAATAGGACCTTTCCTATTTTTATTTTATTTTCCATTCTAGATCCATTTTTATAGGATCTCATCCTACACTTGTTGTATCTGTTTTGATTTGACTATTTTTAATAAATCTTATCCATCTTTCAAGGATCTAGATTTCATCTTGTAAGGCTATAAAGCCAAAGACATTTGGAGCACTAAGGGGTTCAAACTGGGAATATATTTTTTGCTACTGTATAGACTCTTATTTACAGAATAAAAGTTCAGTTTCCTTTCGTTTTCAATATCAGAAATATCCATCTTTCCCTTTCTGTACTTTGTTTCAGTTTATTTTAGCTTATGAAGACTGTTATCTCTTTATTGAGCTCATAGAATTGAAGTAAAGGATTTCTTTCTATCTTGCATTAAGCCCTACATTCAGGTGTATTTGGCAATCAAGAATAGTGTTCTTCATCTTCTCCTTTCAATTTACTTGATCTGATTATTGTTTCCTGAAAGCACTGTTTCTTTAGATGTATGATGAGTTGTCTATTACATTGATCATTAAAAACCCCATTGTTCCAAGCATAGCTACACATTATTTTTAAGTTACCAAGCATCCTTAGTCTACAACCCTAAGGAGTTTCTTGGAGTGATAAAAAATTGGTGTCGTTGCCGGGGAAAGGAGATTGAAGCTCAGCTTCCCTAGGAGATGACATAGATCCATCTTTGATGATAGACAAATCCTGGACATATTTTGGTTGTAATAATCTATATGGTGACTCCATGAAGAACGAATTGAGTGGTGACTCCATTGAAGACGTGTGACAGATCTAGAAAAGATCATCAGAAGGAGACGAGCCTTACAGAAACATATTTTCAGATCTGCAGATTATCTACCTCAGGGATTTCAAGAGGTATTGTTTCTTATTTGTATCTAGACCATATTATGTTAAGCCTATTTTTTTTAATCTTCATGTTTTCAGAAATCTGAAATTGAAACAGAAAACCTGAAGGGTGACAACCTCCCTTAGTTTCTGAAATTACAAACCTGATTTTTGAGTTCGACATTGTATATAACCCAAGGAAAGAAGTCTTACAAGTTGGCCTTAGGAGAGAACTGCTCCTCTTTTTCCATCCTTCACAAACAGAGAAAAATATATATATCCTTACTACTCTGCTTGTTGAAAAGAGTGTCCTAAAAGACCATTTGTGAAAGGTGAGGAAATCTAATCCAGCTGTTAGGGAAGATTTGCAAAAGCTTGTTCTTTCCCTGATCCATCTGATTTTGAATAAGACTCCACTAGGAGGATCCATTTAACAAGAGATGAATAGGCTGTACTTTAAATCCAGATATCAGTTTATCAGTCTGCTTCATGAATTATTGTTGTTTTTTATTAACTCTTTCATGTTATTCCCTTTACATGTAAAGAGAATCATTTTCTGTTTTGTATATTCAGAAGACTACCATCCCGTTTTCATCTATCCATCTTTAGAAGAAACAGAGACTCTGCAACCCTGTGCTATAGATGTTGATTTGATATCCTCATCACAACTTGCTCTTAAAAATGAGTCATGTATTCCAATTCCTCTTGCATTTGATCACTTTTCTGACTTTGTCAAAATTGAAATTGACTCCAAGTATACTCAGACTTTAGTACCTGTTGTTACTACTGCTGAACCTTTTCATCAACATTGTATCCCTTACGAGCAGCCCACTGCCTTTCAAACCAAGATTAGGATGAAAATGTTTAGGCCTTTAAAATTGCCCCATCCCCTTCATCCTTATCCTCTTGACTGTTATGAATATCTTCCTTGTTTTTTCAGAGAGAATCAAGTTTCAGCTAAGAGGCATTTGGAATACTTTGAGGATTTTGTTGATCATTTTCAAATTGTTCACGAAGATGTAATCATGAGATTTTTCTCTAAATCTCTAATCAGAGATGTTGTTGCATGGTTCAGGGGTCTGAGAGTTGATTCAATTAGTTCTTCGATTGAGTTCTCTAATGCTTTCCTAAAGTATTGGGGCGAATACAAATCTTTATATTCTTACCTCGATGATTTCTATGCTTTGAAATGAGAGCAGGATGAAGCCTTGCCTGTTTTCAATAGAAGGTTTTACTTTGTTTATCATGACATGCCTTTGGAGGTCCAGCCTACAGAGACGTTTGCCATGATATATTATATTATAGGTATCCATTCAGAACTTTCCCTTCTTCTATTAGAACGAAAGTCTCCATCCTTAATCCAGTTGTTTGAAGATGCTCGAGAGGTGGAGGAGAACATTCATGCTTCCAGAAGGATACGAGGTCAAGATTTCTTTGAAAATCTACAAGCATATAAGCAAGTAAATTGTCAGTACATTTTAGATTCAGAGAAAGAAAGCAGTGAGTATGAAGCAGATAAGGAACAACAGCCTAAAGGTGAGTACATTTTAGATTCATAGCAAGAAAGCAGTGATTATGAAGCAGATAAGGAACAACAGCCTAAAGGTGAGTACATTTCAGATTCAGAATTAGATTCTTCAGTATGTGCAAAGTTTTCGAGAGACAGGTATTCTTGTGAAGTTTAAGATCAATTTGTAAATCAAGAAGAGCCTATGATGACTGATGATTGCATAAGAAATTATATGTTCTTAGCTCATCCTAATCCATGTGATGGAAATCATGTTTTTTTGTCCTCTTGTGAGCATTATTCTAATAAGGAAATTGTAATTTTTTATGATCACGAGTTGATCTCAAGAGGATAAGAAGATGATCAGTCTTCTTGTAGAGGAACAGTCATGGTTGAGCAAGAGGCTTCCATAGCTGTGTAACTATTTCCCGAGAAGCAGCATGTTTCTTATCTTCCTTTCAAGGATCCAGTGGTAGCCTTCATGGACTTATACTTTTTCAGAAAACCTGAAGATTTCAGATTTCATTAGTTTGCCATTGCTTATGGGCGACAGTTTCAGATCCGCGGCAAATGTTAAGGACAGCCATCAACTTTCAGTTTTGCGGACAAAGGGGAATTGCAACAGAAATAATGAACAAAGAGATGATTAGAGATATATGCACGTCATGGTTAATAATACCTATCAAGATCATATTGCCTCTTTTAAAAGATTAAAAAATGATGAGCAGATTTTTATATCAGCATATGACAGCTTTGAATCTACAACAGATCTCGAGCACCCTGCATTCAACAATGAGATTAGTAAAGGCAGTTTTCAACACCTTTTCAATTTGTAGTTGGATCAACAGCCCAAAGAGGTATTGCTTTATGAATTTGATGACCCTTTTGCTGACTATTTGGAGTCTACAAGCAGCATAGATGTTAAAAAAATTATGTCAGAAGAAGATTGTCTTTATCATTTGGTCAAACCTCTTTTCTGCATGATATCTCTTCCATTATTGTTCAGGTCAAGATCAAGTACTTTAATAGTAAATCAGATTATGATATGGCTACATTGGAAATTCCATCTTACTTGATAAATATTCCTCTACTCGTTAGTATAGGAGTAGGCAGAGGAATAATCTCGCCATATGAGAAAATGAGATCTTTTTCAGTTGTTGATTTCATAAATAAGCTAGGACATTTTGTTTTCTTATTTAAAACAAGTCAATGATGCAATTTCCCTAGTAAAGGAACGTCTAGTGCTAGATCTTTCATAGATTTTTGTTGATGTATATGTAAAAGGGTTTGGGACCGAAGCATTCATTCCAGATAGGAAGGATCTGAAAGGTTCATTGCCTTGAGATTTAATTCCATGCTTGGATTGAAACCTTATTTATCAGCTCGAGCTCAAATTAAATTTGGGGGTCATGAAGCATTATGAAAGACACTGTCCATTTGAATTGCTCACTATTCCAGGTGTAGAATTGATTGGCTTCAGAGGGATGGTATATTTCTACTAGATTTGTACAGGTTGCTGAAGCCAAGGGGCTATTTTTCCTACTCTTCTCCTAAAACATATATGAAAGATGAGGAAGATATTTAGATATGGAACGCCATGAATGACCTTGTCAAACACATGTGTTGGAGGATTGCATCAAAGAGACATTAGATCTGTGCATTTGAGATGCTTGCACGTTGCTTGTGCGTTTTACTTGTTTCTATCAGCGTGGGAGAAGAAATTAAACAAGGAAGAGCTTTCACCAGCACATAGGGAAATTTTACAACCAGTTAGCTGGTGAAAGGTTGCGCTTTCACCAGCTAACCAGTGAATCATAAGGTGAGTTAGCTGGTGAAATCACAAAAAGAATTTTTGAAACCTAAGGATGGCACAGATAGATTAGTGGGAAGTGAAATATCTCATTCTCTTGCAAATTTAGAGGTCATGGCCAAGCCTAGTTCCTTGGTTGAAAACATTGAATTTTGTGGACTTGTGACTGATGGTCATCATATTGTTAAATTTCCAACTGGCAAAGGTATGGAAGAGCAAAGTGAAATGGTTGTGCATTTTGGTAATGCTTCAAGTGGTAAAAAATAAGATAAATCACATGCAGAAATAGGAGGTGATAAGCATGGAGAAAAGAATGACACTGTAGAGGAGAAAGTTATATATGGAAAGCTAGCTGAAATAAGCTACAGGAGATTAAGCACAAGAATCTGAGTTAATGTTTGATCATTTGCAAATAGAGACGAAAATCATGGGAGCCAAAGCTTCATCAGTCATCGGAGTCTGTTTGGAGGAAGATGTTGGTGCCTTAAAAGAACAAAGTAAAAGTCATTTATCTCAAATTGAGTCTCAAAAGACTGACATCCACAGGCTTCAGGACCATTTGCGGAGACAATTCTAGGGAGTTGTAGGTCAGTTGCAGAGTAATTGAGGCATGGCACTTGATGATGTCGAGTAGGAAATATCCATATGATAAATTATAAAGGCTGAATGACGCCATGCCCAATACTAAAGGCACAAGGTCTGCTAGGTTCTTGGAGACCTCACAGGCAGGTATCCATTCCAGTTGGAGCCAGATGTTAGCAATCAAAAATACATTGGCATTTTTGAAAGAATGATTCCTAATATTGTAAGGAATATTTGACTAGCTTCATGGGCTCCAAATGCAGATTTGAAAGCACCATTGGAAATCTTAGGATTTGTAGATGTCGATCGACTATTTAACCATGCAAAACAGACTCTCCATGACTGAGAAATTTGATTTTGAAAACAATCTACGCTTTCACCAGTGCATAAGGCATAATTATAACTAGTTAGCTGGTGAAAGCTCTGCCTTTCACCAGCTAAGGAGAGGATTTTCGGGTAAATTAGTTGGTGAAATCCTGTCACGGCCCGAATAGCCGAATTTTTGCCCAGATCGAGATTTTTTGGGTTTGAATGGTTTGAAATATTTTTCAATAAGCTGGTTATGAATTATCAAATCAAAATCTGAAGGCCATTCTTGGAGATAAAAGTCAAAAGGGAATTTTTTGACTAGATTTGGTCATTTTCAATGGAAAAATGATAGGGATCAAATGACACATCACCCAATTCGAATTTTATCTTTGGAGGACCAAATCAAACAGCCTTGGGAGGCTAAAACTGCACTTCATCAACAATCTACTATTTTTAGAGATCATTAAATAAGACCTTTCCTATTTTGTTTTCATTTTCCATTCTAGATCCATTTTTATAGGATCTCATCCTACACTTGTTCTATCTATTTTGATTTGACTATTTTTAGTAAATCTGATCCATCTTCCAAGGATCTAAATTTCATCTTGTAAGGCTATAAAGCCAAAGACATTTGGAGCACTAACGGGTTCAAACTGGGAATATATTTTGTGCTACTGTATAGACTCTTATTTACAAAATAAAAGTTCAGTTTCCTTTCGTTTTCAATATCAGAAATATCCATCTTTCCCTTTCTGTACTTTGTTTCAGTTTATTTTAGCTTATGAAGATTGTTATCTCTTTATTGAGCTCATAGACTTGAAGTAAAGGATTTCTTTCTATCTTGCATTAAGCCCTACATTCAGTTGTATTTGGAAATCAAGAATAGTGTTCTTCATCCTCTCCTTTCAATTTACTTGATCTGATTATTGTTTCCTGAAAGCACTATTTCTTTAGATGTATGATGAGTTGTCTATTACACTGATCATTAAAAACCCCATTGTTCCAATCATATCTACACATTATTTTTAAGTTACCAAGCATCCTTAGTCTACAACCCTAAGGAGTTTCTTGGAGTGATAACACCGTGCAAACAGATAACCTCGCTTACAAACACACGTGCCACATCAGTGACTTCGTAAGTGTCTCTAACCGGAATAAAATGAGCACTCTTGGTTAACTTGTCCACTATCACAAGAATGGCATTATGTCTATGATATGTGAGCGGAAACCCCACAAAAAAATCCATAGATATGACTTGCCACTTGGACATAGGAACATCATGTGGTTGTAGGAGGCCTGCTGGGTGATGGTGGTCAGCTTTCACTTATTGACACTCTAGGCACTTAGCGACGAAATGGACTACATCGTGCTTGATGCCTACCCAGAAGAAAAGTTTCCTCATGTCTGCGTACATCGTTTTCACACCTGGATGCACACAATAAAGTGCTCTATGGGCTTCCTTCAGTATGGTGCTTTGAATATCCCCATTTTCAGGGATGTACATCCTTCCCTGATATCTCAATAGTCCGTCTGCTTCCAGACTATATCCTTCATACTTTGGATATAATTTCCTCCCACTCTAGAGAATTGAAGTAACCTCTAAATACCAACTGTCTCCTTGGAGTTGCGCCAACACACGTTCTCTCAGATTGACTTTTAAGGGTACCAGGGAGAAGACACGTGGTCTCCTGCTCAAGGCATCTGTGACCACATTTTCCTTTCCTTTGATGTATGAAATACCAAAATCGTACTCACTCATAAACTCACTTCATGGCCTTTGCCTGGCATTCAGATCCCTTTGAGTGAAGAGATGTTTTAAACTTTGATGGTTCATTTTGAGCTCAAAGTTTCACCCCACAAGATAGTGCCTCCAAAGTTTCAGAGCTAACATTACAACTACCAACTCTAAATCATGAGTTGCGTATATCTCTTTGTGTTTCTTCAACTTCCTTGACGCATAAGCTATCAATCCTCCATATTGCATTAGCACGGCCCCCAACCCGTGCTTCAAGGCATCCGTGCAAACTGTGAAGTCCTTTTCCATATCTGGCACTCGTAGAATTGGCGCACTAGTTAGTAACCTCTTAAGCTCAATGAATGCACTATCACATTCTTCCGTCCATTCATACCTGACCCCCTTGCACTACAAAGTGGTGATGGGTTTCGCTATTTTTGAGAATCCTTCCACAAATATCCGATAATAACCTGCTAGCCCCATAAAGCTTCTCACCTCATGGGCATTTTTCGGCACTGGCCACTCCATAATGGCCTTTACCTTTATTGGGTCCACAGAGATTCCTTCACCGGAAATGATATGACCTAAATAGTGGATCTCTTTCTGAAAGAAGGAAGACTTCGAAAACTTCCCATACAATTTTTTCTCTCTAAGGTAGGACAACACCACTCATAAGTGTTCCTCATGTTCTCTTTCGTTCTTGGAATAGATGAGGATGTCATCTAGAAAGACTTGTACAAAACGGTCTAAGTACTTCCAGAATACGTAGTTCATGAGGCTCATGAATACTGCTGGAGAACTGGTCAATCCGAAAGGTACTACAACAAACTTGTAATGCCCAAACTGAGTTCGAAAGGCAGTTTTTGGGATATCACCTTCCTTAATCCTTAACGGATGATACCCTGATTGCAAATCGATCTTTGAGAATACCGCTGCTCCTTTCATATGATCGAAGAGGTCATCTATATGTAGCATTGGGTACCTATTTTTCATTGTAGCATGATTCAAGTCCCTATAATCTATACACAGTCGTAAGGATCCATCCTTCTTATTTACAAAAATTGTTGGTGCACCCCAAGGTGAAACACTGGGCCTTATTAGCCCTAACTCCAGTAACTTTTTTAATTGCATTTGCAATTCACAAAGTTTCGGCGCTGTCATCCGATATGGAGTCTTTGAAATTGGTTCTGCATCGGGTTTTATCTCAATAGTAAAATCAAGCTCCCTCTCAGGAGGTAACCCTGGTAACTCGTTCGGGAAAACATCCTTAAATTCTGACAATACTGGGTACTGATCCAAGGAGGGTCACTTCCTTTCATTCACCACTTCCACTACATATATTCGACACCCTTGCCTCAAGCATCACTTAGCCTTCATAGTTGAGATAAAGTGTAATGAAACCCTTCTTCGTACACCCTGGATCTCCACTGGCCTTCCTTCATCGTCTACATAGAGCACCCTTTTTGCCAAACAATCTACCAAATATCGATGAGCTTCTAACCAATCCATTCCAATGATTAGGTCATACGCCCCGAGAGGAGTGACGTATACCTTCAACCTGGTAGTACACACTCCCAGGTCTACTATACAATTATCAACGCTAGGTTCTACCGCTTGTTTTTCCCTCGAAGCCATCTCGACTTGTTTAAATTCATCATGCTCGTAGGCTACCAACCCACTCTTTTCTAATGCAGATGGTGAAATGAAACTATCTGTAGCACCATAATCAAATAAAATATTTACATTGATATGATTTAGCATACCTGATGACTCCACCACCATGGATTGATGTTCGGCCTGGCGATTATTAACCGCTGCGTANTGGTGGCTACTACCTGCTCTTCCCATCGGGGCCCTTCCTTCTCTATGCACAAATCTTGATTGTAACTCTGGGTAGTCACACTGGTAATGGGGTCCTCCACATCCCCAACATGTAACACGAGATTGAACCTGTGCACTGTTCTGTGACTGTCTCTGAAATGAGTTCATTCCCCTGAAAGACCTGCCCCTACTAGTTGTTCCCTGAGATGGTCGTGGACCTGCCTGCGTTGTTGTTGATGAACGAGATGCTGCACTCGCTGCCATTGAAATCCTTGTGGCTACTGTCCTTGGTGCGACTTTGTTACCATATGGAGGTGGCCTTGAGCCCCCTCCCCTGGGAAATGTCCTAGGGGCCTTCCCCACAAATCCAAGATGATGCAAAAATGAAGGTCTCGTACCTCTAGTTAAGTTCATGTGTTACTCCACATAACGCGCATTTTCCACAGCTTCCGCTACTGAAGACGCCTTCCACATCCGCACCATAGCCTTTATCTTAGGGTTTAACCCATAGAAAATGCATTCTGCATGTCGTTGGTCATTATCCATATATGAAACATATTTGACCAATTCCATAAACCTAATCTCATATTTTTCTACAGTCATGTTTCCCTATACTAGAGCATGAAACGCTCCTACCTTTTGTTCCTCATAGTAAGCTGGCAGATATTTCCTTCGGAAACTCTCCTCGAAAAGTTCCCAAGATACGGTGTCCAGGGTAAGATGCAATTTCCTTTCTAGGTTGCCCCACCAGTTCAAGGCATTGTCTCTTAACTGAAAAATTGTTATCTTCACCTTTGAGGTGGATGCATAGTCCCTTAAGGAAAAACACCTTGTCATGCCTTCCAACCATGCTTCCGCGCGTTCACTGGCGCGACCCCCGGCAAACTCCAGAAGTTTGATCTTCTGAAGTTCTCTAGTGATGTCTTTGGGTGGAGGTCCTCCCCCTGAATCCCTCGACGCTTCTGGATTACCCATTCTAGATGGTTGGGTTTCCACTTCGATCCCTGCTTGTTAACGCCCCTTTAAAGTCTCATTTATGGCCTCCAAAGAGCGCAATATGAGAGCTAGTTCCGGTGATGGTGGCGGCAGCGCTAGCGATCCCTACTACGATGCCCCTCTACCTCGATTTCCTTGAGTCCTGACCATCCTATATAATTTAACCTGCATCAACCAAAGTTGTCAGGGTGAGTTCAAGGATGTTTCACATTTGCGCAACTTAAACTAGAAAACAGGGTTAGGCGTAAGTTTTTTTTTTACTTGTCTATAAACATATGTTACTCTCTTTAGGGGAGTGTCTAGGTTAGGGTTAAGCATCTAAGCTTGATGTCTTCGCCTAAGAAAACTACTGACTCCCTTTCCTGGTAGCTATTCTAGCTTTGCGCTATACTCGCCAATTCCTCTAGCTTACTTGCCTAGTACACACGAAACCCCTCCTGATTATCCTGGTCTAAGTACTTTAAACTTTTCGCTTAAAACTAATTAACGTGATTTCTAATCATAATTTATCATTAACATTGATCACTCACTTAGTTAATTAATCATTCTAATTTATTAGTTACTAAAAGACTACTTTAATTTTGTTTTAAGCGAAATTTAAATATATAGTTAAAGCTTAACTAATATTTTATTATTTAACTTAGGAATTAAATTCAATTAAAGATTAAACCTAATTACCCCTTTTTTTTATTTCAAAATTAAACTTTTCTCTTTAAAATTTAAAAGTTTAAATTTAAAAAAAAAAATTAAATCAAACTTTGCTTTAAAAATTTAAAACTTTAATAAAAAATTATTTTTTATTCTAAAATTTAGAAAAAATTTAAATTTAAACTTTACTCTTTGATTTGAATTTAAACTAATTGAAATAATAAATAAATAAATAAAAACCAATTAAAACTAATTTAAAAATATTTAAAAAATATTTAATTTTAAATTTGAACGAATAAATAAAAATAAAAAATAAAAAATAAATATCATAACATTTTTTTTTTTAAATAAATTATATGGGCATCGTGGGTCCTCGCATGAGGCCCATGTGCCCTTATTTCCCTCTCTTAGTTCCCAAAACCCCCAAACCCTAACCCTACACATCCCTCTATCCTCAAACCCTACGCGCATTTCTCTATTCGACAAAGGCGGTCTGCCTCCAAAGCTTCATTTTCGTTTTCTTATTTTTTTTTTCATTAGAGGGAAGGTGTAATGACTCTATGGGTTTGGCCGCACACTGTCACAGGCTCCTCCCTGTGGGCAATGTGTAGTGCACCAACCCCCGTGATCTCCTCCTTCATGGCTTGGCGCGGGGTCTTGGCCACTAGGATTTGACGCGTTCAGCACCAGGCTGCAATGATTAGCGAAATGCTCTAAAGAAATGTGCTAAATTTTTAGAATTTCAGTTTTCAGTATGAGGTTGCAATGTGGCTTCGTGTTTTTTTTTTAACATTAGTCTGCGGGTTTGGGTTATTTCTCAAGTCATTTTATGGGTGGGTTGGTCCTAGATGGGCCTTACACGCTAGTATATGTATATGTTTATATTTTTTTTTGTGTATTTTCTCTATTGTGCCATGTGCGATTTCCTGACCTTGGCTTTGGCGCTTGGTCTTTGTCGAGCTTTGCTGCGTAGTGCACTATTTTCAATTCGCAGCTCCTTCCTTCAGTGGCGCCTTGTGTGTGGGCTTGGCGTTGGCTTTGCAAAGGATGCTCGTTGTGGGTTCATAGTTTTATCTCTGCATAGTGGCCCGCATGTGTCCCTAGCTCCATGGAAGATCACCTGAAAGGTGAAACCATGGTCGCCATGGTTGTCCTCTCCCATTGGTTTTGTGCATGAAAGTTTGAATGGTTGGCTCCATTTGTTGACCTCGTTGTGCCAAGAGGTCTCGGTTTTTCTTGTAGATTCGCCCACACCCCCGGTGTTCTGGTCAACCTCTTTTATGCAACAGTTCGAGTATGGGATCTTGTAGCTAAGAAGTGAATTTATGTGCTTGAAAAACATTTTTCTACTGTGACGAGTTTGGCAATCTCTGAAAATGGTTGGAATCTACTCAGCACGGGTAGAGATAAGGTTGTAAATATATGGGACCTGCGTGATTATCACTGCTGGGAAATAATACCAACATATGAACCACTAGAAGTTGTGTGTGTTCTCCCAAGTGGTTCCAGGTTGGTGTCTGTTATGAACCAAAGCCGAACATTGTCTGAGCATCAGAAGAAAAGTGGTGCAACTCCAGTGTATTTTCTTTTTTTACTGTAGGGGAACATGGAATTGTTCGTATATGGTATTCAGAAGGTGCGGCAGATGCTTGGATGTTAGGTTGTGTGGCAGGTGCTTGGTTGTTAGTGCAATGGGTAGTCTGCCTTGTGGGCTTCTTTGTGGTGCCTTAGCGCTTGGTCTTCGGTGCTAGGCTTTGGTTCTTGGCTCGAAGCTTGTGTTGTGTGGCAGGTGCTTGGCTCGATACATGAAGTAGCTCTCAGTGTTGAGATCAGACTTGGATATCAGCCCTTGCATAATCGGAGATTGACCTTCGGGCC
>ML782468.1:0-58693 GCA_009831015.1 Picea engelmannii | reverse complement strand
TATTATTATTATTATTATTATTATTATTATTACATGTAATAGATGTAAACTCCATTTCCTATGAAAATATCATAGGATTACATGTATATCTAATATGCATTTCTATATTCTTTCATATTTAAGATTTTTTTTTTAACCTAATACTCTTTATTCTTTGTACTTCTTACTTCTTGCAGTAGGTCAAGACCCTTATAGGTGTGAAGGTGACTTGAATAAGTGGAGAGAGACTTGGCACTATGGGGAATTTCTTACATATTTATCCTTCTTTTATATTTAGGGTTTTCTTAAGGTTTCAATGTTACTTTTCTCTTAGGATTCTTTTGGGTGTTTCAAGTATTGGAGTATTTTCAGTTCTAGGTTGTGTTTTTTTGTGTGTGTGTTGTTTCTAATTTTGGACTGTTTCTAGTTTTGAGTTGGTTCTATAAGGTTAATTGACTTGTATATTGGGGAGTTTTATGCCCTAATAGGGAACTTAGTTCCATTCTAATTACAGGCCATTGTCATTTTAGGACATTTTTTTTCTTTTTTATATTTCTAAGTTTTTATCCCTCCTTAAGAAACTCTTTCTAGTTCATTAAATTGGATGATATATACAACTTTTTTTTGAAGTTTTACATTTTAGTTCTAGGTAGGACTTTAAGGCTCTATCTTCTGAACTACAGCTCTGATACCATGTGTAATGACCTAATTTAACTAAGCCTAATAAAATTCATAAATTTAAATATTAAGATTATTCAGCATAAGAAATAAGCAATTTCATTCGGCATATAAGCAACAAGAATTTAAATTTACGAACAACAATCTAATAAATTACATAACAACCACATAACCCAACAAACTCATAAATAAAAATACCTATGTCTGATGCTAAATTCCCGCTCTCTGGTTGTCCTCTCTGCTGCTCTGTCCAAACTCTGCCTAATGCTCTGACCAAACCCTGTCCAAAACCGACTAACCACCCAACCAGCTAGGAGCAGCCTATCTGGCTCCCTAGATCTAGGATTCCGTAAGGATTCCTGGCCCCTATGCCCAAAACTCCCAGCAACCTGGTGCACCCCTACAACTGTCCTCCCAAACTCCCAACCAGAAAAATATCAAAAACCAGGAAATACAGTCCCTCTCCAAAAATAATGCTTCCTCCCCCAAAATTTCATAATCACTCCCGAAGGCCTCAACCTAGTCATATCCCCCCATTCACCACCTCCTCCTTCATTAAGGCCACCCACATTATCCCTCCATTTATTACCTTATCCTTCCATTTATTACCTTATCCCTCCACTCAATGCTCTGTCCCCTGTCATACGTAAAGTCTTATAATAAATAAACTAAAGTAATTAATCCCTTTAATTCATTACCCAAACCTTTAATGAGTCAATTAATTAATTAATCAATCAACATATATAAACAATTAATAAAAATATTAATTAATAATCATTGTTTAACTAAAATATATTAGGACAGTTAATTATTTAATTAACTATACTTGATAAACCCTATGCAACTATGTAATAATGCTTCCTCCCCCAAAATTTCATAATCACTCCTGAAGGCCTCAGCCCAGTCATATCCCCCCATTCACTGCCTCCTCCTTCATTTAAGGCCACCCACCTTATCCCTCCATTTATTACCTTATCCTTCCATTTATTACCTTATCCCTCCACTCAATGCTCTATCCCCTGTCATACGTAAAGTCTTATAATAAATAAATTAAAGTTATTAAGCCCTTTAATTAATTACTCAAATCTTTAATGAGTCAATTAATTAATTAATTAATCAATCAATAGATATAAACATTTAAAAAAATATTAATTAATAATCATTGTTTAACTAAAATATATTAGGACAATTAATTATTTAATTAACTATACTTGATAAACCCTATGCAACTATTTAACTAGGGTTGTTACAATAATCCATGATCTCCTTCCAGTGGTTAAACTCTTTCCTGAAGGAACCTACTCTAATATCAATTGTTGGATCACTGAGAGGGGGCTTGAATCATTAATAGAGAAATTCAATCCTTTTTAACCACAAAATGCAAATGCTATATCAATGTAGTATTATCATACAATAGTTGCGGAGTAAGTAAACAATGAAAAAATGAGCAATCATACACATACACAGTACACTAGTGTTCTTATCTGGAAACCCAAAGAGAGAGAAAACCATGGAATGTTTTTTTTATATGTCTTTAAGAATTACATTCATTGGAAACACCAACTTCCTTTGTTTTCCAGCTGCAACTGGAAAGAGGTTCCAACTCCCTTAGTTTCTTAGGCTACAACTTGAGGGAAGATCCAACTCCCCAATTCTCAGGATATAACTAGAAGGATGCTACAACCCCGTATGTTCTTCGACTACAACTGAAAGGTAGCTACAACTACATGTCCTTGCCCCGTCCAACTTCCCTGACGTAGAAGTATAATGATGGGACCACTGCAACAATATCACTGTTAGATATACTGCTATAAACCTGTACTAATCAACCTATAATCAACCTATACCATAAACACATGCATCAACCATGCACCAATCTGTACCAAACAACCTATAATCAACATGTACCATAAACAAGTGCATCCACCATGGACCAACCTGTACCAAACAACCTATTATCAGTTTGTACCATAAACAAGTTCATCAACCATGCACCATTGTATCTCAACTTGTACCATCAACGAGTTCATCAACCATGCACCAAATATGTACCAATCATGCATCAAATACACATAAACTATGAATCATCAATATGTACCAACATCATTAACCATACACCTCATGTATGTGCCAACTCATCAACTACTTGTCTCAACCATGTAAAATGTAGAAACTGAATATGTCACTAAGAAACCTATCACAATATACTCATCAACGAATCTTATCTGATCACATATACCTCAAACACTATACCACAAGTTTGTACCTCAAACCATGTGCTAGAAACTCATTTTTATACAACCTCTATCTGTACCAATAACTTCAACAACATACCTCAACCAAAATCCATGAAACATGAATCAATACTAAACTTTAGTAGATCTGCCTCAAATCAACTCTACAGCAAGCCATAAACTCCCAAGAGGGCATCCAACATATTTACAAGGAAAACCCTCAACTTGATTCATAAATTTATTACTACAAATACGAGAACCATACATTTTTTCTTCTTGTAGCATTCTGTTGCCGCGGTTTTGCTGTCGTGAATCCACTGCCGTGATTTTTCTGCTGCACTTTTTCTGCCGCATTTTTCCTGTCACAATTTTTTTACTGCAATTTTTTTGCCGCATTTTTTCTGCCGCACTTTTCCTGCCCCACTTTTTCTGCTGCAATTTTTCTCCCGCACTTTTTCTGCCGCATTTTTTCTGTCACACTTTTCTCTATCAATAATACCTACCCAAATAACCTTTCACAAAAAAATAGATATTCAATGATATTCAAGGGTATTTTGAATGAGAGACTATTTCCTCTTATTTATACTTTTATGTATCTTCCTCAACGGGTTATCTACTAACCATCTTAACCCACTTTCCTTATTTTAGGGTTAACCCACTTATAACCACTTGTCCACTTAACTTAACCACTTTCCATAATTAGTAAGTTATCCATTAACTTTATTATTTAAATAATTTATTTTTCATCCTCTTTGACTTATAGTACACTCATCACTTCACTTTATTATTTAAATAATTTCTTCTTTGCAAACACTTTGACTACTTTGACCTTTTGGGGCTTTTACATGACCCATGAGGGTTCTCCAACTTCACATGGCCATAACTCTCTAACCGTGAGGAGTTATGTGACGTTCCACATACCAGCAGAAATGGAATGACATGTACTATCCATATAGAATAGTTTTACCTACAAATATATCAAAAATCATAACATTATCCATAAAACAAACTTGGGTCCATTACCCAAACCATTTTGCTACCAAAATTCTCTAACGAACTTTCTTCAAGGGATGACATCAATGAAAACCAACCCAATTTAATCAACATATCCTTCCATTATACCTTTATGATTATATAATATTCCAACATGTATGAATTTGAAACATTTTGTTTCTTTATATGAACCAATGCACCTCTTCATTTAATTTAATAATAATGTTAACATTTTGTCATTAAAATTTTGTGTCTTTGATTCAAAAGACTTCAAATCCCTTGTAAGTTGTTCAATATTAATGGGATATCTATGTCCTAAACATTGTTTACTGTTTTTGTAACAGTTCCTTGAACAAACCCTGATCCTGAGGTGTTAATTATTTTTAATAATAATTTTATCCTTTATGAGTCAATTTAAGTTATGGATTGACTCTTCTTATTTTAGTCTCACACTTCCATATTGATCCAACGATCTACGATGAATATTAATTTTCCATTGTTGATCCATAAAATTTATGATTTTGTTGTCTGTTGACCTCAACCATCCAATAAGTGTTCCTCTACAGTTACTCTGGGCATATTTTATTTGATGTATCATTGAAGATCAATATGTTTGATCCATATACAAGGCTACTTTACATTATGTTACCTTTTCTTCCACATGTTTTTCTTTCCATATATATTTTTTTATTGTTGGGAATACTTGTCTTCAAGGATTGCATTGGCAATCTACATTCACTGCCTTTATGACCATTATTGTTGCACTTGTGAAATTCAACATTGTAAACTTGTAAACAAGCGAATGAATTATAGTTCATTTTCTGTGCATTGTTCTTGTTCTTATTATATCTTTGTACATTTTTAGGATTTTACTTTCTATAAGATTTATAATGTACTGCTTATGTCCAAAATTATTGCAAGAGTAGCAATATCAAAGGAAGATATGTTGATATCTATTAGGGGGAGTCCTTTTGTTCACTGTGCTCTCTTTGTTTTCTTTTTCTTTTTTAGGGAGTGTTGATTTCTATTTATTAGGAACAATTTTTAATGGTAGCATATTCTCCTTATTATCTTCCTTTTTTAAGGGGTTTCTAAGAGCATTTGCATAATTGATTGGTTGTTTGTCATTTTTATGTTTTGCATAGGTTGAATCTTGATCATATCCCAGTCATGTCTTATTGTTTGGTGATCTTTGACTATTAAGAATGACATTCAATATTTTTGAACTATTCCCAAATCTTGATTGGTTGTTTCCTTTTTCAAGTTCCTTCTTTAGTTGAACAATTTCAGTCTCTAGCTTCTTACAATCTTGTTGTTTTTCATTGAGTTGTTTATTCAAGACTTCCTCATTTCTCTTGGATTTTTGAAGTTAATTCTTTAGGTCAATGATTATTTTCTATAATTCTTTGATGGTTTTTGAAACTTCATTTTCTCTTAATTGTCGTGTTTCTTCAAATTCTTGCAGTTGTCCCCTCAATAAATTGTTCTTCTTTTTATACTTTCTAATTTTATCTAGAGAACTGATTAGTTATTCTTCTACGTCTACTTCTCCTTCAACCTCATAGTTTTCATCAATCTCAAACATATTTTTAGAAAGATTATCTTGGGTTTATATACCCATAAATAGATTTTTTGACTCTTCATCTTCACTTTATTCAAATGGACTACTATCTTCTTTGGTGTAAAAGGTATTTTTCTTTTTGCTTTTTTTTTTCCCCTTTTTATGTCCCTTGAAAGTTATTTCATCATCACTTTCTTCTTGTTTTGGATAGGGAGATTTAGAAGAAAAATTTCCAACCTCTCTACAGTTAAATAATTTTAGAGGAAGCTTTCCCTTGTATTTACCAGTTCATTTCTTGAGTTTCTTGATGAAGTTGTCTACTTATTCATCATATATCTCTGAATGAACTTTATTGCACATCTCTCCTGATTCTTCTTTTCTTTTCATTCCTTGAAGTTTGTTTCCCCTTTAGATGGATTTTCTTGCCCTGTTCTCATCTCATAGGCTATGAGACTCCCATGGAGTTCATCCATTGTGAGTTTTTCTAGGTTTTCTCTATCTTCCAGGGTGGAAACCTTCGCATCATATGATCCGAATTTATGCAGGGACACAACAAAATACACAAATTAACATGAATACAAAGATGTATCAGAAATAACACTTCATTTCATTAATATCAAAGAACTGAAATTTGTTTACATAAAAAATAGAAATAAACTAGCTAAGGCATTGGTAGCTTATCTCTGAGAAGAGATGTGGTGACTATAGGCCTCCAAAATCTGTGTTACAATGAGGCTCCAAGGCCTATATATTATTGATAAACAATGGAAACCCTAAACATCCAAAAACCTAACCCTGGGGGATGAAATGTCAGAATATGGGCCCCGTTGGAGTAAATTGGTACATCAATTTCTCAGGGTCATAACTTTGGCATATTATCTTCGCTTGACGCATATGATACCTCATTAGAAAGATCTATCCAAGGAATACAAATATTGATTGATAATATGACGGTCCATAATGGCCTAAGATTTGTTAGAGGTTTGATGCCCCCAAAATGTCGTTTACGGCCTCAAAACGGCTCCGGAAGTTTTGGACCCAAAAAACTGCCAAAAATAGTAAATTGTGCTACAATTAAGGAAAGTGAAAAAATGAAAGAAACAATGGTGGGGGTCAAAGTGGAATAGGTGGGTGGCCACCAATATACACTTGGATCATTCCTTCCCCTTTAGGAAGCAATGGTCCCCATTGCGTTGAGTTCCTCCATGAGATGAGGAAACTTCTGTTGAACTTGGTCCCTGGTGAGCCACTTGCTCTAGTGAGGGAGTTGGCCTGCTTTGACAACTTGATATAGTTGGCCCTCTGCTGGCAAGTGTTCTTGAACTCTGTGTCCATATTATGATCAATTGTGGCTTATTCCATGCAGTCTAGGTTGAACTTTGTTGGCGTGAGTTGTTCTTCCATGTCGGATGTGTCCAGTAGAGGTGGAAAGTAAGGCCGAAGGTGGTCCACATTGAACACTGGGTGAAAACCAAGGAATGGCGGGATATTGATCTTGAAATAATTGTCCCCTATGTTGGAGTTACTTCACACACACCTAGGATTTATTTTTCCTAAGTTTTTCCCTTGTTTATTAGTCATAATTAGTCATTATCCAATATCCTATATTTTAGGAGGGAATATTCCACCTGGAGAATATTCTCTTTCAGTTGACACTTCAGTTTGACTAGTTGAGTTGAGTTTAGATGTTGCATTGGGATCATCACGATGCAACATTGGGATCACCACCATGCTAATTAAGCCTTGCCTTGGGATCATCACCAAACTGTCGCATTAACCTTGATTCCCTGAGTTAACTCCTCACTTCTCTCTGTTCATTTAGTTAACTGAAGACTAGTTGACTAGTTAACTCAACTAGGTGGCAGTTCACTCCCATAACTCCCTAAGAGACTAGACTAGGTGGAAGTTCACTCCCATAAATGATGGTGTGTGTCCAAATCACTCTACACCACCACTATGGTGCATTGGTTCACCACCCATGCGAACTCATTGAGCTATACAAAATATATCATGTGTAAACTATTCATTTTTCACAACGGTTAATGAGAATTCTTTCATTATTTATCTCCTTCTTCTTATTTCTCCAATTCTCTCTGCAAATGTGTGTATTATTGTTTATATAGATCTATTTTGTGTAGGTTCAACACATTTACATGGTATCAAAGCTGACATAATGCTAAGAAAAAGATACACCAAAATTTTTTGCAGGTACAAAAGATTGAAGACAGCGGAAAGATGGAATTCCAGAAAGAATTAATTCTGACACCTTACAACTATTTTGCATGGAAGGAGAATATAGCCATAAATTTCCAATACAGAGGGTTGTACAGGTTAACCATGAATATAGATACAGAGCCGACATCATCTGTAGAAAAATACAAGTACTTAAATCGCATGGATGAGGCACTCATAACAATTTGCAGTCTTATTTTTCCCAATCTCCTTTTTCATATATCTTCTTGTAAGACTCCCAATGAAGCCCGGACCATCTTGGAAGGGATATTTGGAAAATAGGATGAAATGAGGGGACACATACTGGAGGTGGAACTACTTACATTGGATCCAAAAAGCTTCGAGAATATCCAAGATTTCTTTACAAAATTCAAGGATTTACTGTCACAACTCAAAGCTTGGAATGTTGAAAAATCGAAGGAGGAGAAACAAATGGTTCTCACCATTCTCTCCAAGATTGGTTCTGAATTCTCTATATTTTTATCTACATTCCATACTGTTAGATTCACCTCTGGAGCCACCTGGAATATGCTTTCTCTTGAGGACTTTATCGAATCCCTGACACAAGAGCAGAGCAAGCTCATCAACATGGGCACAATCAAAGGCACAAAGGTGAATGCACTCACTGTGCAATATGGCAGCCAAAAATATCATAAATCTAAAGATAAAGAAAAATGAAAAGCTCATGCACATCTGAATAAGGAAGGGTACACAAAACCCTTCACTGATGCCTCTAGATCCAAAGGAGAAAAGGGAAGAAAAGGGGAGAAATGCACATATTGTCACAAAGGATTCCATTCAGAATCCGCATGCATGAAAAAAAAAATAGATATGATGTCTCAAATAGTTCAGAAAAACAACCTTGGATATAGCACCCCTGAGGGTGCCAAGAAGAAGAAGCTAGAAGATCTGAATTCCAAGAATGACAATTCTAGCCATGCCTTGATTTCCATCAACTCCTCTCTCGATGCTTCGATCGTCGATTCAGGAGCATCATATCACATGGTTGCCTCAAAAGTAGTATATTCTTCTTTGGATGCATGCAAAGGTCCTCCTATTCTGATTGGGGACAACTCTTCTGTTGAAGTCACCTACAAAGGAAGGATTGAAATCACCAATGGAAGTTTCGAGAATGTGTTGCATGTTCCCAAGATTTCTGTCAACCTTCTCTATGTGTATCAGATGATGAATTCCGGCATCGTAAAGAAATTCGTATTCACACCAAATGTCATGGACATCTACGACATGCAAACCAACTCCAGGGTTGATACCGGTGAGGTAAATCATCAGTCTAGATTGTATGCATTTTCTGAATTAATTGAACCTGATTCTAATTTATTGCTTACTCATTCTGATGAAAGTAGTAGGATATGGAATGAAAGGTTTGGACATTTGAATTTCAGATACATGAAACAACTTAGCAGGAAAATATTAGTTCATGGTCTACTAAACATCCATTTCTCCAAGGGAGTATGTGAGGGATGTGTTCTCGGAAAAAACACCCTCAAGAGAAATTCGACAAGGGAAAGTCTCAGCGAGCTTCCACACCTTTAGATATGATCCACAGTGACCTCATGGGTCCTTTTCCACATCCATCGATAAAAAAAGTGAGTTTTTTTCTCATTTTTGTTGACGATTTCTCACGTTTTACATGGATCTACTTTCTCAGGAAAAAATCTGAGGTCTTTCAACACCTCAAAGATTTCAAATCTTTGTTTGAGACACAGTCCAGAAAGAAGATAAAATTCCTCTGAACTGAAAACATCGGAGAGTATGTGAATCATGAGATCCATAATATTTTCCATAAGGCAGTGATTCAATTGTAGCACACATTTCCCTATACTCTGCAGCAAAACGGAGTTGCTGAGCGGAAAAACCGATCTCTAAAGGAGATGGCATCTTGTAGGTTGCATGCAAAGTCACTACCACAAAGACTATGGGTCGAAGCACTTAACTGTGCAACATACATCCAAAAAATATCTCCCCATAGATTTGTCAAGGATAAGACCTACTACGAGGCTTGGAGCAGACTCAAACTGGAAGTGACCCACTTCCACATTTTCGGTTCATGTGCATGCGCCCACATTCCCTCTGAAAAGAGGAAGGCACTTGATCCACAGAGAACTAGGTGCATTTTTGTTGGATACCCTGATGGTGTGAAGGGATATCGACTTATTGATCTTTCCTCGGAAAGACTCATCATTGAGCGTCGTGTCCAATTCGAGGAAAGTGTCTCGCATGTACCTCAACAGCTGCATGGAGACACCTTCACTCTTCCACTTGTCCGAGATGATGAGCATGCACATGCCAACTCTTCTTCAGATGAGAGTTCTGATTTAGAGGACTTAGATGATTCAGATTCAGACTCAGTACAGTCAGATGCAGAGTTAGAGCATCCAGATGCAGTTGCAGAGCCAAACCAGAGGCCCAAGTGGGCACAGACTACTCTTCAGGATGTAGGGGATCTCGTTGGGGATCAAACTGATACTAGGAGGACTCGATATGATTTCAAGGAGCCTCATGTTGCACTCATCACCACTAAACCATTTTCCTCTAGGAATATTTTCTTGGTTCATTCTTCAAATCCACAGTCTTATGGAGAGGCTGTTGGAAATACCTTTTGGGAATCCACCATGCAGGAGGAGTACAACTCCCTCCCCGAGAACCAGACTTGGGATCTGGTTCCCCTTCCTTCTGGGAGGAAACTTGTCAAATGCATATGGGTCTATAGGACCAAGAGCACAGCGGATGGACAGATCAACAGATACAAAGCCAGACTTGTCACCAAAGGCTTTCAGCAGGTTCATGGTATTGACTATGATGAGACCTTCGCTCCAGTAGTGAATATGGATTCCATATGATTGGCACTTTCCATTGCGACAACCAACGGATGGGAAGTCCATCAAATGGATGTGAAGAATGCATTTATTCATGGTGATCTCTCTGAGAAGATCTACATGGAGCAGCCCTAGGGATTTATGCAGGACTCATATTTGGTTTGTCGACTGAAGAAGTCACTTTATGGCCTCAAGTAGGCTCCGAGGGCATGGCATGCCAAGATGGATTCCTACCTGTTGTCACAAAAATTTGTATGTTGTAAATCAGACCCAAATGTCTACATTCTCAGGATGGCTGATTCACTTCTAATTTTACTTTTGTATGTCGATGATTTGCTAATCACTGAGTGCTCGACTTCAGTGATTTCTACAGTCAAGAGGATTCTACATGATAGGTTTCGATGATGGACATGGGTTCGCTACACTTCTTCCTTGGACTCGAGATCAGTCAGGATGCATCAAACATCAAACTGTCTCAAGCCAAGTATGCATGAGATGTCCTTGAGAGATTTCACATGACAGACTGCAAGTCTTCTTTGGCTCCTTTCCTATCAAGAGTCAAACTCGAGGATGGCGAGGAGACTTCACTGGTTGGCAGAACACTGTACAAACAACTAGTGGGGAGCTTGTTGTATCTCACACACTCCAGACTAGACCTCTCATATGTAGTTGGCACAGTTTCCAGGTTCATGCAAGAGCCCCATGAGCTACATTGGAAAGCTTCAAAGCGTATCCTTCGATACATACATGGCACCATCACCTTTGGGATTCATTATGCAGAAGACTCTACATTAGATCTCATCGGGTTTACTGATTCTGAATGGATCACAAGTCCACATCTAGTTACTCACCAAGTCTTGGTTCTGAGCCTATCTGTTGGTCAAGAAAGAAGCAATATTTCATTGCTCTATATTCAACCAAGGTAGAGTACAAAGGGTTAGTTAACATAACCATTCTGGCTATGTGGGTACAACATTTTCTCACTGAGTTGGGCATTCATTTTCATCGGTCGATCATCATCTGGTGTGACAACCAGAGCACTCTGAAGTTCTACAGAGATCCAGTTTATAAGAAATGGACGAAGCACATCGAGATCCACATGCACTACATTTAGGACTTAGTCCATGAGGGGATCATCAACTCACAGTTATGTCCTTCAACAGTTTAGATGACAAACATATTCACCAAGACCTACACTGAGCAGAAGTTCCATTCTCTGTGAAGTCGTCTTGGAGTGAAGGACACAATTGCCTAGAAACTGTAGTTATTCCTTTTACATACATTTTACCTTGAGGGGGGGGGGGGTTTCCCATGAGGTTTTCCCTNTTTTCAGTGTATCTTTTGTATTTGGGTACCTAACATGGCCTCATTGCCAGAACCCATTTTTTATTTTCACCATAGTGATGTTCAGGGGGGGTGTTGGAGTTACTTCATACACACCTAGGATTTCTTTTTCCTAAGGTTTTTCCTTTTTTATTAGTCATAATTAGTCATTATCCAATCTCCTATATTTTAGGAGAGAATATTCCACCTGGAGAATATTCTCTTTCAGATGACACTTTAGTTTGACTAGTTGAGTTGATTTTAGATGTTGCATTGGGATCATCACCATGAAACATTGGGATCATCACCATGATAATTTGATCTTTCCTTGGGATAATCACCAAACTGACACATTATCCTTGATTCCCTGAGTTAACTCCTCACTACTCTCTGTTCAGTCAGTTAACTAAAGACTAGTTGACTAGTTAACTCAACTAGGTGGCAATTCACTCTCGTAACTGCCTGAGAGACTAGACTAGGTGTAAATTCACTCCCCTAACTACTTGTGTGTGTCTAGATCACTCTATACCACCACTATGGTGCATTGTTTCACCTCTAATGAGAAATCATTGAGCTATAGAAAGTATATCATGTGTAAACTATTCATTTTTCACAACGGTTAATAAGAATTCTTTCATTCTTTCTCTCCTTCTTCTTCTTTCTCCAATTCTCTCTGCAGATGTGTGTATTATTGTTTAGATAGATCTATCTTGTAAAGGTTCAACACATTTACACCCTACATCCTTGGTGATGGTGTATGGCCCATATCATAGCGGGCGAAGCTTGTTGTGGGGTCCAACGAGACGGTCCTTTTGAAAATGTAGCCACACTTTGTCGCCAACCTGGAAGTTGTGTTTCACCCAATGTTGATCATTCTGTTGCTTCTACTTAGCGATGGATCTGTCCAATATGTCATGAACCTGTTGGAGAATGTGCTAAATTTTCTCAATCAAGTTGTTCTCCTTGGCAACTTCAAACTAGACATGAGTCGAATCAGCCTAAGTAGCTGCAAATGGTATGGATACATCAATGGGACATAGTGGCTGGAATCCCAAGCCCACCTGAAAGGGGTTGTGGTTGGTTGAGTTGTGGAGGGACTGATTATAACTATGTTGTACATAGGGGAGGCTCTCATCCCATGTGCGTGGATTCTTTGAGTTGTACATGCACAAAATGTGTACGATCATCCTGTTGACGACCTCTGTCTGGCCATCAGTTTGGGGATGGAAAGTTGTGGACTTGGTGAGCTTGGTGTCCAGCATTGACCAAAGGATGGACCAAAATGTACTTAGGATATTGTTGTCCTGATCTAATATGCTATACTGTGGGATCCCAAAGTGTACCCACACTCGTTCAAAGAAGATTTTAACAGTGGATTTTGCTGTGATATTCTTCTTGCAGGTTGTTGTAATGGCCATCTTCGAGAATTTGTCGACAACCATGAAAACACAGTCATTTACATGCTTAGTAAAGGAATTCCCAACATGTAATCCATGGATATGGATTCCCAAGTTCGACTAGGGGTAGGCATCAGAGTATAGAAGCCTTGCTTCTTGATGGTTGGTTTGGCAATGGCGCAAGCAGTGCAGGATCTGATGTACTTCTCGACATCCTGTCGAAGGTTTGGCCAATAGAAATACTTTTGCAGCACTGCCACTGTTTTCTCGACCCTGAAATTCCTAGTGACCTTACTATAGTGCACTTTCCAAATCATATTGGAATGCTCGTTTGAAAGAATAAACAAAAAGGTTTCCTAGGTGACATAATAGTGCATCCTGGAGGTCAAAATTTGGAACTCGATTACCCTCCAAGAGTGTCTTGTATGTGTGGCCAAAATCTGGATCGCTCTTATAGAGAAGTGACCATTCAAAAGTATCATGCCCACAAGAGTTGAGAACGATGGTTATTGCAACGATTAGTGAAACTGTTGCAGAGACGTGGACCAATTCTGATGGCGATCATTCTATAACTTCCCTTATATCTGTATGAACTAAAGCGGTCGATGGTCTGTGTGGATGATCGTTTCCTTCTCCAAAATGTAATGCTTCCATTGTCAGCAAGCCTGCACAATGGAATACATTTATTTTTCATAAGTGGGACACTTTCGCACAGTGTCAGACAATGTCGCACTGTGATATGCCACTGGATGCCCCTGTTGTGTAAGAACATCCCCTATAGCATAGTTGTTTCAAGTTTGGTAATGTGAGCATTAGGGCACAACATAGGCGATGTTTCAATTCTATGAACGCCTTCTGTTGAGATTCTGACCAAAAGAATTTTTCTATCACTCCTCCCTTGGTGACTTGACTCAAGGGCCAAGTGATATGAGAGAATCCCAACACGAACGTTCGGTAGAATTAGCAAGACCCAGAAAGTTGTGAAGCTCTGTTAGAGTGGTCCGGGCTGGCCAATATTGGATGACTTGGATCTTGGTTGGATCCACATGCAACCCACACTCATCAATAATGTATCCCAAATACTAAACCTGGGTCATGCCAAAAGTTCACTTCTCCAAATTGGCACACAACTTGTGTTTCTGCAGTGTTTGGAGGACCTGTCGAATGTGGTGGAGGTGCTGTTCCCAAGTATGTCTGAAGATCATGATGTCATCCAAGTACAATACTACACATGATTTTTTGAATGGACACAAGATGTCATCAATCATCCTCATGAAGGTTGCAGGAGCATTCGTCAAATTGAAAGGCATGACCAACCATTCGAAAAGGACCTCCTTGGATTTGAAGGCAGTGTTCCACACATCAGACGGTTCGATTGGTACCTGGGGATACCCATAATTCAATTCGATCTTGCTGAAATATTTCTCCCCTTTGAGTTGGTCCAGAAGGTCATCAATCTATGGGATTGGGTACCTATTCCAGACAATGATCTTGTTCAGTGCCCGATAGTCAATACAGAGTCTCCAAGTCCCATCCTTCTTATGCACCAACATGATTGGGATCCCACTGGGAGATGGACTTGGCTGGAGGTGACCTTTCTGCAGTAACTCTTGAATCTGCATCTTGATTTCATTGTTCTCCAGAACAGAGCACCGATAGATCGGTCCATTGGGAAGCAACACACCTGGGGTAATATCGATGGGGTTCTTGACCTGAAAGTGCAGAGGCACCCCCGCGGGTGAGGTGAATATGTCCCAATACTCCTTCACGGCCTTGTCCATTTTTTGTTGTCGTGCAGAGGAGCCTTGTCTAGAGGTCATGGCCACAGTCTTCTTCTTTCCATGAGGGAGGATCATCAAAGAAACAAATTTCCCGGTTTTGGAAATGAGATTACTGCATTGTTTTGAAGTAACCATAGAGATAACGGAAGGAGGTGGTACCTATGGTATCCTATACAACTTATTTCCCAAGGTAACAATAACAACACGAGGTCGGGACTCATACACAACATGTCTCTTCCACAAGTATGGTTGGCCTAATAATACATTACAAACATCAATAGGAGTGTTGTCACATAATACCTCATCGGTGAAGGGCATGATGTTGTAGGGAAGGCAGCATTGTCGGCTGACGAAGAGATCCCGTCCTTGGTGAAGCCACCTTATGGTGTACGAATGTGGGTGTGTTGTGGTTGGAAAGCCAAATCACTTCATGACCTCTACTGAAATGAGGTTATTTTGGCTCCCATTGTCGACAATGAACTGTAGCGGGGAACCCCTTACCCACATCTGAGAGTGGAAGAGATGCTCCTCCTCCTCTGGATCTTCCAGTTCTTCCTTTTAGATCTTCATGGTGGAAATTGTGGTGTTGGGATCTGCATCGATAATTTGCTTCCCTCTGTCATTCCCCTTCTCAGGTTCCACTTCAGTGTCATATCATGCATTTGATTCAAAATCCCTCATCTCGGCCACCAGTGATTGTTTGGCCCGACACTCACTTGTGTTGTCAGTGGATCTCTTATGGAACTCACACCACTTTCCAGTGTCCTTCTTTGGCTTCACAGTGTTGTTATTTTCTTGTGGTTTTGGAAGGTTGTCTTGAGCTTCCATGCCTTGGATTTTTCCTTTGTTCTTCGGTTTGGGGGCACCTTTCACTTGCTTTTGATTCGCAGATCCAAAGTCTCGCTTATTGTATTTTAATTTCTGCTCAATCTTGGTAGCATACCGGTATGTCGTACGAAGCGAGAAGATGTCGAGGAAATCCATTTCCTCCTGAATGTATCTGTGCAGACAAATTTTGTACTTCAGCACAAAATGTTTCTCTGAATCTTTGATACCCAACTTTGTGCGTAGGATATGGAACATATTTGTCAGCTCATGCACATCTTGATCCCTTTATTTTCGCAGTGTATTCCATTTTATGTACTTGTCCTCATATCTCCCCACGGGATAATATTGTTCCTTGATGGCGTATAGGAAAGAATTCCAAGTGGGTACGATCGAGAACAGAGAGGGTTCCTGCTCTTCCTTTTTCTCATAGTAGGTTTCCCACCAGTCCTTGACATGGGGGCGGCTTTGATTAGTGAAAAAATAATATTCTCTCGCTCGAAAAAGTCATGAATTGAGAAATATCCTTCTAATAGATTCAACCATCTATATACGGCGTCTGCATCTATTTGGCCTTCAAATATGGGAATTTAAAAGTTTACTTGTACCTTAAAAGGATTTTCACCTCCAAAGTGGTTGTTGGATGCAGATGTGCCGCCAGTGCGCAATCGTTGAAGGATCTGGGTGAAGTTATCCATCATCTCATTCCTTTGTTTTTCAAGGGCCTACTCAAGCAATATTTTGATAGGATATCCTGCTCCCTCATATTTATTTTCATCCCCCATGGGTGGCTGTCGGGGTTTGCGACGATGATATTGCGAAGGTTCAACCAGATCGAGCCCTAACTCCTTATACCTCGACCTAGTTGGGGACATGCAAATAAGGATTGATAAAGAGCAGATCGCTTTGATACCACTGATCCGAATTTATGCATGAAATCAACATAATACACAATTAAACATGAATACAAAGATGCAGTGGAAATAACACTTAATTTCATTAATATCAAAAACTAAAATTTGTTTATAGACATAACAGAAATAAACTAGCTAGGGCGCTCGTAGCTTATCTCTGAGAAGAGATGTGCCGGCTACAGGCCTCCGAAATCTGTGTTAAAATGAGGCTCCAAGGCCTATATATTATTGAGAAAAAATGGAAACCCTAAAAATCCAAAAACCTAATCCTAGGACATGAAACGCCAGAATATGGGCCCCGTCAGAGTAAATTGGTACATCAATTTTTCGGGGTCGTAACTTTGGCATACTATCTCTGTTTGACGCATATGATACATCGTTAGAAAGATCTATTTGAGGAGTACAACTACTAATTAAGAATATCATTGTTTGGAATGAAATAATATTTGTTGGAGGTTTGATGCCCAAAAAAACGTCGTTTAGGGTCTCAAAACAACGCCAGAAGTTCAGGACCCGAAAAACTGCCAAAAATAGTAAATTGTGCTACAATTAAGGAAACTGAAAAACTAAAAGAAACAATGTTGGGGGTCCAGGTGGAATAGGAGGATGGACACCAATATCCACCCGGATCATCATATCTCATAGTCAATGTTCTCATTACTTTTTGAGCGATGAACTTGTCTTTTATGTATTCTCCTAATTCTTTGATTGAATTGACAACTTCATCTACTCTATGTAGATATTCTGCTATATTTTTGTCTTCCTTAACTTTTATATTTTCAAACTGTGCTCTCAGTGTTTCAAGTTTAGTTTTATTGACCTTTCCAAATCCTTCATAGATGATCTTCAGTTTGTCCCAAAATTCCTTTGATGATTTACAGTGCCTCACTTTTACAAATATATGATTTGCTAATCCTCCAAGAATCACATTAACAACTCTTGAATTGTCATTGTATAGATTCTTTGTAGTAGTATCAGTAGGTGGGGTAGATGGAGTAGTGTAACCATTTTCAATGGATTTCTAGACATCATAGCCAAGGGCCATAAGATAGATTTTCATTCTTATACTCCAAAAAGCATAATCATTTCCTTTAAACAATGGTGCTCTGTTGGAGGACATTACTTCCTTCTAATCCATTTGATATTTTCAGAATCTTCCTTCCATTGGTTAATCTATGGTGAAGGCACTCGCTCTGATACCAATTGTTGAAATATTGGTCAATACTAAGAGGAGGGAAGGGGTGGGGGGGCGGGGGGGGGGGTCAATCAATATTCCTTCCTATTGTAAAATTTTACTCAATTATTAATTGAGAAATTAAGTAATCATAAGAATTGATCAACAAGAATGTACTGAATACAACAATTTAAATACAACGATAAAAATTACAAGTTACAATTGTGTGGAAGACACCAATCTCTTTTCTTATGAGCACCAACTAAAGGAAACACTAGTCCCCTCGATTTACAAAACCAACTCTCCTTCAATTATACCTTTTTTCTTATATAACATTCCAACATGTATGAATTTGAAACATTGTGTCTCTTTATATGAACCGATGCACCTCTTCATTTAATTTAATAATAATGCTAACATTTTGTCATTAAATGTTTTTGTCTTTGATTCAAAATACTTCAAGTCCCTTGTAATTTATTCATCATTGATGGAATATCTGGGTGATAAAAATTGTTTACTGTTGCTGTAACAGTTCATTGAACAAGCCCTGATCCTGAGGTATTAATTATGTTTAATCATATTTTTAGCCTTTATGAGTTGGTCTAAGTTATGGATTGACTCTTCTTATATTGGTCTCACACTTCCATATTGATCCAACGATCTGCGATGAATCTTCTTTGTCCGTTATTGATCCATAGACTTTATGATTTCATCATCTATCGACCTCATCCATCCAATAATTGGTCCTCTACAGTTACTCTAGCCATATTGTATTTGATGGATTATTGAAGATCAATATGCCTGATCCGTAAACATGAGGATTGTATCCAATCTGTCTCACCAACATGGAATTCTTTGTTTAAAACAATTATAACTATGCTTGTTTATATGACTGTAAATTCTCGGTCACTCAAGGGACACGTTAATTAGGAAAATAAAATAGAGTCGTCCACCTGGAAATTGAAATGGGAAAAATGAGTCAGCCAAAATGCAAGTCGGTTTGAGGTAAAATTAGTTGACTAAATTTGAGTTGACCAAGATTCAAGAAATGAAAGTTGAAGTTGAAGGCAATGCAGATCGAATTTATCCAATTCAAATTCGAAAGAAATGCAATTCAAAGTTACCCAAGTTGATGTCGAAGACAATATAAGTCAAATTTATCCAAGTCGAAGACGAAGGCAATGTAAGTCGAAGTTTATCCAAGTCGAATATCAAGAATTCTAATAGAGACTCTCATACCAGACCCTTTTACACATTTTATTTAGCACCATATTTTGATCTTTCCCCTTTTCATTTAGATAGGATAAATTTTGTATACATAAGTAATCATTATTTAGACAATGCATGTGTTTGACAATATCATATGCATAATTTTGATGATGATGACCATAATATTGATCTCTTTGCATCAATGCCAATACTAACATCACATACCTTCTTTGACATCAATGTCAATACCATAACATCATGTCGAACAAAGTGCTTTCTATATCCCTATTTCCACATAGCGTATAAATGTTTACATGTAGTTAGTTGAATCTACCTTGTTGTGAAGATTGATGTAGGGTTGGCTTCCTATTTTTAAATATAACATGGAGGAGAGACTTGACTTATTTTCTTCGTGATGCACAAAAACACGCATGTTCTCCATCTAATTTCAATAGAAATATGCACAAGTTTTGTTTCTTCCAAGAAAATAGTTGAGTTTTCTTAAAACATTCTTAAAAGTCTTGGCAAGCATAGTGACCTCTTTGAAATTTTTCTCTTTTTTTTTAGTTTATTGCTTGTTGATATACTCTTCCTATATCTTTTCAAAGGATTTTCTCTTTCTCCATCAAATCAATGTTTCCAAATATGGAAAATCAGAGAATTATGGATAATATAATGAGAAATGGAATAAGTGCATGCTAAATTGATCTCTAGCCTACCACCTCCAAAGGTGCCTTGTGAAGTTTGTTAGTGGTTAAAATTGGAACTTGGTAATATTGTAGCATTTATATTATTGGTGCATATTATCATAGTAGTAACCTGAGACTTTGCATTATAGACAACGAGGTTGCCATCGAGTAATGACAAGAATGCCATTGCAAATCTTAATGTATACAAGTTTTTTTTAATATCTGATCATCTAAGTATTGGAGTTTGTTGCATTAGGAATCGGTTGTGTGTGATAAAAAATAATTTGAATAATTTTTGTTATATATGTTAACATATCCATCATTTATTAGTCCCTGTCGTCAACCGGGGACTATAGCAACTGCCTCGTGGTCAACTCTCCTTGACCAAGTATTACCAGGTTCATTTTTACACATTAATAGGTGTGTTTTGAAGCCCATATCTCTCATTTGGTATTCCTTTTACATTGTTCAATAATACTTTTTATTAATTCTTTTTTTTTCTAAATTAAAATTCATTTTATGAATTTCAAAAAACTTTGTTCACAATTTTTGATTGGCCAACAACATTTTGATTTGACTAAATACCTCTAGTGGAGGGAAATATTGTTTATTTATTTCTCAGAATTTATAAATTAGTTTAAAAAATCAGTAATATTAAATTACATGATTTGTCAATTTATCGGTTATAATAATTATTTCACTGCATTCAAGAGCCTCACTGCAGTCATAATATATATTTCACTGCATTCAAGAGCCTCACTGCAGTCATAATAATTATTTCACTCCATTCGAGAGCCTCACTGCATTTGATGCTCTATGTGTTCACCTCTTCATCATGGCCATTTGTGTGTCTATCTTTATCTACTCCCTCTTTATATGCTCACCACTTCACCGCCTCTCCCTCTTTATTTGCTTACCACTTCACCACCTCCCCACTGCCCTGGAAAATGAATTCACCTAAGTCAGTCTTCAAGCACGAATTAAATTTAAGATAATAAACAACTAGGCACAAATTTAAGAGAATAAACAACTAAGAAAATCACAGGATGGGTGGTTTTAAAACTATCGGTGAAGATAGTATAGCCTATGTAGTCTTGGTGTTATGCTAACTTCTCCCTCTTTTCATGGGTATTCATATGGTGTGGAGGCCTATGTTATTCCTATTCAATGAGAGGACTCCATGCATTACAACTTACTTATGTTGCTAACAATACTCATTGATTGACAAAAAAAAATGTGAGTAAACATGAATATATCCTACTAACAATACTTGATACTCAATGATTTTACTTCTATTGATATTACTTCTACTGCTAACAATACTACTCCATGATTTCATTCATAAAAGCATTTGCATTTTTTACTATTTCTGCAACTAATTTGTTTTCCTTAAGCTCTACGTCTCTCCATTTAGAATGGAAATTTTTTGCTCTCTAAAAAGACAAGAAATTAACAATACTTGATACTCAGAGATTTTACTTCTACTGCTCACTTGAATTTTTTACTATTTCTGTAGCTAATTTACTGCTCACTTGAATTTTTTACTATTTTTGTAGCTAATTTTTCTTGAGATCTATGTCTCTCCATTTAGAATGGAGAAAAGACTGAAATTTTCAGAATTTAACAATACACTAGTTTCCTAAAAATAAGTACATGCTTTAGGTGCTTCTAAAATATGTCGGTGTTAAGGATTCCTCTTCTCTTGGATTCCTCTTCTCTCTGCACTTATCTGTTACACTCCAACATCGAGTTCCATTTTAATCGTGCTCGCCTCAATGGAACACCCAAAAAAGGAGGAAGCCCCAACCAAAGGAGGTAGTTTCATAGCACTTGACTTGTTGGTAGTTTCTTAACAACATTGAACATCATTATGCATCTACGCTGCTAGCTGCGAGGATTTTCTTACAGTCCATTTCGAGATGGAGACTGCGACTATACCAACCATATGATGATGTACATTACGTTATTGGTGCCTCCAGGTTTCTGGGTTATCAAGGTAATGCATCATCGAATGAAGACAAAAACAAAAATGCTACTATCTTGCAGGTTATGAATCCCTACAGATTCTGAATATCCTCCTACCGGGTTAATTGTTGGCCACAACCCATGAATAAAACCAAACTTATGAATCTGAGTTCTCCCATGTTTTCACCAGACTTGAGATATTATGTTTCCCATGTTTCCACCATACGAGATATTGATGTTACCCAATTTTCCACCATATGGGGCACATTGAACCAACACAATATGGATAGGGAGGCACACAATGAACACGAATGGTTTTTAGGTGAGACGAAGAGACGACCCATGAGGCTACAACGTGTTGCTTGAAGCTGACATACAGTCTGCCAAACATTTCCCTTCAGCCCAAAACTGTACATATGAAGCTCAGTGACACTGCTCCCATCTGTAGTACAATCCACGCCACCCCATTCACATGGATTACCAGAATTTTCATTCTTCCACTAGGATGATAAGTTAAACAAGGATTTCATGACATGTATTTGCTGGTTGTCGAGACAAATTCTAGAATCCAAATATGAAAGAATGAACAGGAGACTGAGAAAGGAAGAATATGTCCAACAAGACCTCATTTTTCACAGCAAAGAAATGAAGAATGTGTGCAATCCCTGCTTCAACCTATTTGTTGGGCATCCGTCTCCTTCACAAATTTTTCCTCAGGCTTCCTCCCCAGGCCCTGAAATCAAATCAAACCCTTGACCTGGTGGGCACGTCCAAGAGGCAATGGCAAACCTAACGCATGCTAACACGTAGGTGTATGAAGTTTAACCCATTTGAAAAGGTGAACCATAACGCATGCTAACAAGCAGGTGGATGAAGATTAGCACATTTTAAAATGTGGTGGATACTATGTTGTTCGGTTGGCTTGACAAGTGCTTGATAAATCCCATAAAAATGATGATAATCCAATTTTGTTTTTTAATTAAAATATTTAAATTCTTTTTGTGATGACCATCAACACTACTCCTTTGTTGCTCTTCAAACTTTGTTCACCTTAAATTTTGTTGGTATTAAGGTATGTCAATGTTATAAAGTTGTTGAACAAATTATAAGCATGGTTCATCCCCCAATATTAAAACACTGTTCTATTCAAATAACTTAATTTACTTACCATTAGTGGGCTAAGAATCCATGAAACTTGACATTCCATAGCATGTTTTTCAGGGATCTAAAAATTTATAGGTTGGGATTTTTTTGTAGATTACAAATTTGCTTATACTTTGATATGTTTGAAACTTGACATTCCATAGCGTGTTTTGCATGGATCTAAAAATTTATGGGTTAGAATTTTTTTGTCATTGTCAAATTTATTTCTACTTTCGTATGTTTATAAATAAACCTGATAAATCATTGCCTAAATCTTTTCCATTAGTGGGTTATTTGTTTTCCGTCTGTAGTATTTCCCTAAAAGGAACAGCCACATGACCAACTCATCGTGAAAATACCCATATTCATTAGACATGGAATCATTAAGATTGCGGAGAATAACAAGTTTGTTATACATTTCTGAAAATAAGTTATTAGTGCGATCTCTGTTTTTCAGTTATTTGGAAATATTTATTAAATGTAATAACAGAAATATAAAAAATAGATAAAGAAAAATAGAAAAATTATAGTGATAAAGCAATTTTAAAATAGTATAAATATGGAAAATGTCAATAGATTAAAATTTAACTTGGGATATTACTGTTTTTGTTCTCATCACAAATATTTATGAAATGTAATAACAGAGATATAAAAAATAGAAAAATTATAGTGATAAAGCAATTTTAAAATAGTATAAATAGGGAAAATGCCAATAGATTAAAATTTAACTTGGGATATTATTGTTTTTGGTGTCATCACAGTTTCATAAAATCTCTCACTTTACATTTACGACATTTGTTTACTTGGGTATATTTTTTTTTGTCTGTCTCGTCAATAGTTTTAACGATATATTCTAACATTTGCAATAAAAAAAATTGAGTTCTATTTTGTTTTTCTACCAAATTTGAAGTGTCTTGAATATCCCGTCGAACACATTATTATGAACTTATTTACTAGAATTTTCAAATAACATCGGGAGTCGTTCAAAATCGACTGGTATTCAAACTAAAAATAGTGGTTGTGGTTGAGAAATGAAAATGATTTATGCAAAAATGTCATTTGATTTTTGGGTCACGACATTCATTATATTATACATTATATTTTTTTTTGTTTGTTAATTTGTGCAGGACCTGCTATTAACCTGTGGCTTGAGAAACCGACTCAGGTAACCCTTAACATGGTTGGATTTTTTGTCCCCGCAGGTTTCGAACCGGTGACTTTAACAACACGGAGTGGCTTAACAACACACTCCGTTACCGACTGTCGTACACCTCAAGGACTATATTATACATTATATTATAGTTATAGTAATCGTAGTTTTGTTTGGTGAAGATGAGTTTTATGTAGTGAACAATATATAATCGAGAAAGACTATCCACTATACAATAACTCAATGATTGGGAGGCTGTTGCATGATCTTCCATTCACTACATACATATATCTATCTCGTTTGTCTGTCGACACCGTGATCCGGTGACCGGATCGTCAGCCGACGACCTGGCCGTCACTTCATCCATGGACCATCCCATCATCATAATTAATTCCAACTATAAATCCAGGTTTAGAGAAGAACTACTTCACACACATGTTAATTTGCTAAGTTCTATGGTTGGATAAACCTTTTCATTTTACCTGTTTATTTAACGAACCAGATTTTTAAATCTTGACCATACCTACAAATATTTGGGGATAAATTCGGCACCAGTGGACTCTTTTGTCACAGAATGTTAAAGGACATCTTTAGACCTTTATTCCGTTTGTAACGATTTCATATTTAACGGATAAAAAAGAGCTCGATTAGTTCATGGTTCGAATGTCTTTGCTTATTTCTTTCCCTAACTTTTTTCTTTCTACCTTCAAACCTCCGAACTTTTTCTGAATCATGTGTTCGTCTCCGCCTGCAAATATTGTTTTTCTAAATGCTTTAATATGTCTCAAATCCAGGATTAGAGAAAATTTACCGCACAAGAATGCTAAATTCTCTTATTCGGTAAGCCGTTTCATTTTGTCTTTCAAAAATTATTAAACTAACCAGATATTTAAATTTTCTTAGCACCTACAAATATTTGGCGATAAATTCATCCTGAGCGGAGTCTTTTGTAACAGGATGTTAAAGGAGATATTTATTAATTAGATAGAACTTTATTCCATTTGCATAAAAAAATTACTCTGATATTAAAATATTTGAATTAATTTTATAAAAAACATTTTTTATATTTTTAATTATTATTATAATATTAAAATATTTGAATGATATAATTTTTTGACAAATATAAAATTTCTAGTTAATATTTTTATAAATATAAAATTTTAAGTTAGTTATATAATTTTAATAAATTTTTATTTAAATTGTTAATGTTAAAAACATTTTTTTGATAAATATTAAATTTTTAGTTAATTTTTTGATAAATATAAATTTTTTAGTTAGTTATATAAGTTTAATAAATCTTTATTAAATTGTTAATGTTAAAAATAAAAAAATACAGTAAAAAAAAATTAATTATTCGATTAATTTAATAAATTGTACTTCTCAATTTATTGATTTAAAAATAAAATATTATTTTGTATTTTATATATACTAAAATAGATTTTGATGAAATGGTTATTTTTTATTTTTTATATTACATAAATTGATTTAACACCCTAAAAAACTATCAAAACAATTGAAAAATTGAAAAATACATTTCTAAATGCAATCAACTATCCTTACACATTGTAAAATCCGGCTGAACATAATAAATTAAATATATGAAACTTCCTTATAATTTTCAATCATTTTTAAAACATGCATGCCACGAGTAGATGTTTGTCTATTCCTATGTGTGGTCACTAATAATAACACAATCATGTGCTGCACTAGATTCAACTGCGTCCATTATTTACGTTGAGAAAAACTGTAAATAAAAAACCCCTGTCCTGCACTAACGAACTAGATTTAACTGCGCCCATTATTTATGTTGAGAAAAAACTACAATATCACAATTTATTACCGGTTATAAAGAACCGCAAATCATGCGCTGTGTTGTAGCCTCTAAATGCATCATCCGAAGTCTACATATATTCTCCACATTACCAGTCACTTGGTTTCATTATGCGATTGGGCTGCTACTTTCCTCGCCATGTCTTGCACGAAGGTGTTTAAGTTCATAATAGAAGAGCCTCATAGGAGGACTACTCGCGTTGCACCCTCCTTAAGCTTCAGAGCGTTCTCTCAACTTCTTTCCTTCAGTGTATGCGCGAGCCCTCTTCCCTTCAGTATATACAAAATCTCTCTTCCGTATATGCGCATTTTCTCTTTCGTATATGCGCATCTACAGAAGCCATAATGTGCATATACGGAAGCTCCCTTCCGTATATGCGCATTTTGGATTCCGTAAATGTGCATATACATAAGCCAAAACGCACATATACGAAAGCTCTCTCCCGTGTATGTGCATTTTGGATTCCGTAAATGCGCATATACGGAAGCTCTTCCGTATATGTGCATTTTGGATTCCGTAAATGTGCATATACGGAAGATCTATACACATAAGAGAGCTTTCGTATATGTGCATTTTGGCTTCCGTAAATGTGCATATACAAAAGACAAAATGTACATATATGAAAGAGAGCTTCCATAAATGCACATTTTTGTTTTCCGTAAATGCACATTTTTTTCTTCCATAAATGGACATGTACAGAAGCTCTCTTCCGTACATGCATATTTTTCCTTCCGTATATGCGCATTTTGGCTTCCGTAAATGCGCATTTATGGAAGCCAAAACGCGCATATACGGAAGAGAGATTTACGGAAGCCAAAATGTGCATATATGGAAGCTCTCTTCGATATATGATCTTCCGTATATGCACATTTTGTCTTCCGTAAATGCACATTTTTTCCTTCCGTAAATGCACGCATATATGAAATCTCTCTTCTGTATATGCACATTTTGTCTTCCGTATATGCACATTTAAGGAAAGTCTCTTCTGTATATAGAGCTTCCGTATATCCACATTTTGGGTTTCATAAATGTGCATATACAGAAGCCAAAATGCACATATACAAAAGCTCTCTTCTGTATATGTGCATTTTAACTTTCGTATAAGCACATTTTTTCCTTCCGTAAATGCGCATATACGGAAGCCAAAATGCACATATACAGAAGAGAGATTTCGTATATGCACATTTTCGCTTCCGTAAATGCGCATTTACGGAAGCCAAAATGTGCATATACGGAAGCTATCTTTCATATATGGAAGCTATCTGGAAGCTAAAATGCACATATACGGAAGCTATCTTTCATATATGCGCACTCTATCTTCCATATATGCGCATTTTGGCTTCCGTAAATGCACATATACGGAATATAGCTTCCGTATATGCACATTTACAAAAGGAAAAAATGTGCATATACGAAAGCCAAAATGCACATATACAGAAGAGAGCTTCTGTACATGTGCATTTTGGCTTCTGTATATGCACATTTACGGAAACCTAAATGTGTATATATGGAAGAGAGCTTCTGTATATGCGCATTATGACTTATGTAGATGCGCATATATGGAAGACAAAATGCACATATATGGAATACAACTTCTGTATATGCGCATTTATGAAAGGAAAAAATGTGCATATACGGAAGCCAAAATGCTCATTTTGTCTTCCATATAAGCACATTTTTTCCTTCTGTAAATGCATATTATTTCCTTCCATAAATGCGCATATATGGAATCTCTCTTTCATATATGCACATTTATGGAAGCCATAATGCGCATATACAGAAACTCTCTTTCGTATATGCACATTTTGGCTTTTGTAAATTTGCATATACAGAAGCCAAAATGCACATATAAAAAATATTTCTTCATATATGCACATTTTGGCTTCCGTATATGCGCATATTTTCCTTCCATAAATGCACATATGCGGAAGCCAAAATGCGCATATATGGAAGAGAGCTTTAGTATATGCACATTTTGTCTTTTATAAATCTCTCTTTCCTATATGCATATTTTGGCTTCCGTAAATGCACATTTACAGAAGCCAAAATGTGCATATATGAAATCTCTCTTCCGTACTCTCTTCCATATATGTGGATTTTGTCTTCTGTATATGCACATTTGCGGAAGCCAAAATGCACATAAACGAAATCTCTCTTCCATATATAAAGCTTTCATATATGTGCATATATAGAAGCCCCAAGAATTATGACCCCAGGAACTATCACCTCTCGAACTATGACCATGTTATAGCTCCACAGGTCATAGCTCCACAACTCATAGTTCCTAAGGTCATAGTTACCAATGTCAACATCCATGGGACCCAAGGGTTGAAATCCCAACCCCACCTGAAAGGGTCTGTGCCCAGTTGAGCTATGTATGTCTATGTTGTAACTATGTTGAACATAGGGAAGACTCTCATCCCATGTGCGTGGATGCTTAGAATTCTACATGTGCAAGATATGCACGATCATCTTCTTGACAAACTCGATTTGACCATCCGTTTGGAGGTGGAAGGCAGTGGATTTAGTGAGCTTGGTGTCCAATAGTTACCAGAGGCTCGACCATAATGTGTTGAGGAACCAATTGTTCCAATCTGAGAAAATGGTTTATGGTACTCCAAAATGTACCCACACTCGTTTGAAGTAGATCTTGGTAGTGGCCTTCATTGTAGTGGTAACGGGTCCGCTATATGATTTCATGCCCATTCAATTTTTTGGATTTGTAGAAAATCACATGTCCTTCTTGCATAAGGACACCTCTGATCCCTTCCTTGTAAGCATGTGGAATTGTGACCCATGGAACTGTGACATGTGGAACTACGCCCTCTGGAACTATGACCTCTGGAACTACACCCTCTCAAACTATGACCCCTAGAACTCTGACCTCGGAACTATGCCCTCTAGAACTATGACCATTGGAGCTATAACTTGTGGAACTGTGACCTATGGAACTACACCTTCTAGAACTATGACCTCTGGAACTATGACCTTTGGAACTTTGACCTGTGGAAATACGCTCTCTAGAACTATGACCTCCGAAACATAACCTCTAGAACTACGCCCTCTGGAACTATGGTCTGTGGAGTTGTGACCTGTGGAGCTATGACCTATGGAACTACGCCCTCTTGAACTATGACATCTAGAACTATGACCTATGGAACTACGCCCTCTGGAACTATGACCTGTGGAACTACGTCCTATGGAACTATGACCTATGGAACTATGTCATCTGGAACTATGACCTCTGGAACTGTAACCTCTGGAACTATGACCTGTGGAACTATGCCCTCTAGAACTACGACACATATACATAAGTGGTCGGCTTCTATATATGCACATATACAAAAGTTGTTGTATTTTGTATATGCGCATATACAGAATATGACCAACTTATGTATATGTACATTTACGGAAGAATCTTTCTGTAAATTCGCATATATGGAAGMACGCATATGTTGTATTGGTAGGTTAGGAAGTTTTTTAGTTYTGTTTCAGATCAGATTCAAAAATAGATTGTGGAAGCAAGCACGTGTTTGGGGTCTTTCTACAGTGCTAGGGCRTAGTTCCAGAGGTCATAGTTCCATAGGTCATAGTTCTAGAGGGCGTAGTTCCACGAGTCAAAGTTCCAAAGSTAATATTTCCATAGGGACTAGTTTAGGAGGTCATAGTTACAGAGGGCATAGTTCCATAGGCCACAGTTCCAGAGGTCATAGTTACAAAGGTCATAGTTCCAGAGGGCATAGTTCCACATGTCACAGTTGCAAAGGGCATAGTTYTAGAGGTCATAGTTCCATAGCATGTATTTTCAGAGGTCATAGTTCTAGAGGGCGTAGTTCCACAGGTCATAGTTCTAGAGAGCACAGTTCCACAGGTCATAKTTCCTTGGGTCATAGTTCCAGAGGGAATAGTTCAAGAGGTCAYAGTTCCAGAGGGCATAGTTCCATAGGTCACAGTTCCAAAGGTCATAGTTCCAGAGGGAGTATTTCCAAAGGTTATAGTTCTAGTAGTCATAGTTCCAGAGGGTGTAGTTCCAAAGGTCATAGTTCTAGAGGGCGTAATTCCACAGGTCATAGTTCTAAAGTTCATAGTTCTAGAGGGTGTAGTTCCACAAGTCACAGTTCCACAAGTCATAGTTCAATAGGTCATAGTTATAGACGGTGTAGTTCTATAGGTCATAGTTGTGAAGGTCATAGTTCTGGAGGGAGTAGTTCCACAGTTCAAAGTTCCAGAGGTCATAGTCCCAGAGGGCATAGTTCAAGAGGTAATAATTCCAGAGGATGTAGTTCTAGAGGACATGTGGAAGCGTAGTTTCAGAGGACCTATGGAAGCGTAGTTCCATAGGTCACAGTTCCACAGGTCCTCTAGAACTATGACCTCTGGAACTTTGACCTATGGAACTACGCCCTCCATAACAATGACTTCCAAAACTATGAACTATAGAACTACAGCCTCTATAAATATGACCTCTGGAACTATGGCCTTTGGAAATATGACCGATGCATCTATGACCTGTGCAACTGTGACCTGTGAAACTGTGACCTATGGAACTACACCCTCTAGAACTATGACCTATCGAACTACACCCTCTAGAACTATGACCTATGGAACTACGCCCTCTGGACTTGTGGAAGCGTAGTTCCACAATGCGTAGTTCTAGAGGTCATAGTTCTAGAGGGCGTACTTCCATAGGTCATAGTTCCACAGAAACAATTTTTTTTAAATTGTTTCTGTATGCACTGAAATTTGACATGGATGGACTATTCATATGCTTTAACAATACGTGAAGGTTTTTGGACTCAAATTTGACTCACACACCCCCTTGTTTCCATCCTCAATTCATCATGTAAACCATAAACCCTATTTTTCTTTCGAAGAAGACAATTGGTTGACACAATTTTTAAGTTTTCCCCATTCACAGGTCACTGTTGTCCATGTCTAGTCCTAGTACAATGTATTTCATTATTCCTTTTAAAATTTGCTCAACAATACAAACATTTTTGCATCGAGTACTACAGGGGCATAATGTTATGGTGTTGATTAGACAATGAACTAAAAAATAGGGATTTTTCATCACAACTACGACACAAATACATTGTATATATGTTAATGTGGAACCTGGAAGAAAAAATGAAGAAAGGTTGATGGAAACTTAAAACACGTGTCAACCAATTTGTGTACTTTGAAAGAAAAATAGGGTTTTTGGTTTACATGATGAATTGATGGTGGAAACAAGTGTTTTTTTAGTCAAATTTGAGTCTACAAACCCTCCCATATCGTTAAGGCATGAGAATAGTCTATCCATGTCAAATTTCAATGCATACATAAATAGTTTGAAATTTTTTCAAAATTGGCTCCATTCACAGGTCATCGTTGTCAATGTCTAGTCCTAGTACATTGTCTTTTCGTTGTTCCTTTTTAAAAAAATCGACAGCAAACATGTTCCCTCTTCTAGCACTGCAAGTATATATTTTTATAGTGTTGATTAAATAATGAACAAAAAAAGAGGGATTTTTCATCACAACTATGACACACATACATTGTATATACATTAATGTAGAACCTGGAAGAAAAATGAAGAAAGGATGATGCAAACTTAAAACTTCTGTCAACCAAATTGTGTACTTTGAAACAAAAATAGGTTTTCTGGTTTACATGGTGAATTGATGATGGAAACAAGTGGGTGGGTGAGTCAATTTTGAGTCCAGAAAACCTCCCATATCATTAAGGCATGTGAATAGTCTATCTATGTAAAATTGCAGTGCATACATAAACTGTTTGAAAAAATTTCAATGTTGGCCCCATTCACAGGTCACCATTTCCCATGTCTAGTTCTAGTACAATGTATTTTCGTTCTTCCTTTTAAAATTCCTTAGACAGTACACATGTTCCTCCATGTAGTACTACAAGGCCATAGTTGTATGGTGTTGATTAAACAATGAACAAAAACAAAGGCATTTTTCATCATAACTATGTCACACATACATTGGATATACGTTAATGTAGAACCTGGAAGAAAAATGAAGAAAGGATGGTGCAAACTTAGAACTTGTGTCAACCAGTTTGTGTACTTTGAAAGAAAAATAGGGTTTATGGCTTACATGATGAATTGATGATGGAAACAAGTGGGTGTGTGAGTCAAATTTTAGTCCAGAAACCCTCCCATATCGTTCAGGTATGCAAATAGTATATCCATGACAAATTTTAGTGCATACATAAATAGTTTGAAAAAAATTCAACGTTGGCCCCATTTACAGGTCACCATTTCCCATGTCTTGTCTTAGTATTATGTATTTTTGTTGTTCCTTTTAAAATTCGTTCGACAATACACATGTTCCTGCATCTAGTATTGCAAGGGTATATTTTTATGTTGTTGATTAAACAATGAATGAAAAAAGAGAGATTTTTTACAACAACTATGACACACATACATTGTATATACATTAATGTAGAACCTGGAAGCAACATTAAGAAAGGTTGATGCAAACAAAAAACTTTTGTCAACCAATTTGTGTACCTTTAAAGAAAAATAGGGTTTATGGTTTACACGATGAATTAATGATGGAAACAAGTGGGTGTGTGAGTCAAATTTGAGTCCATAAACCCCCCCATTCATTAAGGCGTACGAATATTCTAGATACTTGTCAAATTTCAGTTCATACAAAAACATAATTGAAAAGATTTCAATGTTGGCCCCATTCACAAGTCACTAATGCCCATGTCTAGTCCTAGTACAATATTTTTTAGTTGTTCCTTTTAAAATTCATTCGACAGTACACACGTTCCCGCATCTAGTAGTGTAAGGAGATATTTTTATGGTGTTGATTAAACAATGAATGAAAAAAGAGGGACTTTTCATCACAACTATGACACACATACATTGTGTATACATTAATGTAGAAAGTGGAAGAAAAATGAATAAAGGTTGATGCAAACTTAAAACTTGTGTCAACCAATTTGTGTACTTTGAAATAAAAATAGGGTTTATGGTCAACTATGACCTCTAGAACTAATCCCTCTGGAACTATGACTTTTGGAACTATGACCTATGGAACTGTGACCTCTGGAACTATGCCCTCTGGATCTATGACCACTTGAACTATGCCCTCTCTAACTATGACTTTTGGAACTATGACTTATGGAACTATGACCTGTGGAACTTTGACCTCCAGAACTATGACCTGTGGAACTATGACCTGTGGAACTATGCCCTATGGAACTATGACCTCTGGAACTATGACCCGTGGAACTACGCCCTCTGGAACTATGACCTCTGGAACTATTCCCTCTGGAAATATGACCTCTAGTACTATAACCTATGGAATTACGCCCTCTGAAGCTATGACCTTTGGAACTGTGACCTCTAGAACTACGCCCTATGGAACTATGACCTTTGGAACTATGACCTGTGGAATTGTGACCTGTGGAACTATGATGTCTGGAACTATGCCATCTCTAACTATGACCTCTTGAACTATTCCATATGGAACTATGACCTATGGAACTACGACCTCCAAAACTATGACCTCTAGAACTACGCCTTCTAGAACTATGACCTCTGGAACTACATCCTAGCTTTGCAGAAAGACCCCAAACATGCGCTTGCTTCCACAATCTATTTTTGAATCTGATCTGAAACAGAACTAACAAAATTCCTAGACTACCAATGAAACATATGTGTTCTTCCATATATAATAATTTACAGAAGGATGCTTCCCTAAATGTACATATACATAAGTTGGTCGGATTCTATATATGTGCATATACAAAATACAACAACTTCTGTATATGTGCATATATTAAAGCCGACCACTTCCATATATGTGTCATAGTTCCAAAGGGCATAGCTCCATAGGTCATCGTTCCACGGGTCATAGTTCTAGAGGTCACAGTTCGAGAGGGTGTAGTTCCAGAGGTCATAATTCTAGAGATCGTAGTTCCACAGGTCATAGTTTCAGAGGTCATAGTTCTAGAAGGCGTAGTTCCACAGGTCATAGTTCCAAAGGATATAGTTCTAGAGGGCATAGTTCCATAGGTTATAGTTCCACAGGTCATAGTTCCATAGGTCATAGTTCCAAAAGTCATAGTTCCAGAGGTCATATTTCTAGAGGGCGTATTTCTAGAGCTCATAGTTCCATAGGTCACAGTTCTAGATGGCGTAATTCCACGGGTCAAAGTTCCAGAGGTCATAGTTCCAAAGGGTGTAGTTCAATAGGTCATAGTTCCAGAGGGTGTAGTTCCAGAGGTCACAGTTCCATAGGTCATAGTTCTAAAGGTCATAGTTCCAAAGGGTGTAGTTCCAGAGGTCAGAGTGCTAGGGGTCATAGTTCCAAAGGGTATAGTTCCAGAGGTCATAGTTCTAGAGGGCGTAGTTCCACATGTCATAGTTCCATAGGTCACAGTTCCACATGGTTGCAAGGAAGGGATCGAAAGAGTCCTTATGTAAGAAGGACATGTGATTTTCTACAAATCCAGAAAATTTAATGGGCATGAAATCATATAGGGGACCTGTTAGCACTCACAATGGAGGCCACTACCAAGCTCTTCCTCGAACGAGTGTGGGTACATTTTGGGGTACTACAATCCATTGTCTCAAATTGGTACAACCAGTTCCTCAACACATTCTGGTCCAGCCTCTGGTCATTGTTGGACACCAAGCTCACTAAATCCACTTCCTTCCACCCCCAAACGGATGGCCAAATCGAGTTCATCAACAAGATGATAGTGCATATCTTGCGCATGTACAATTCTAAGCATCCACACACATGGGATGAGAGTCTTCCCTATATTCAACATAGTTACAACATAGTCATACATAGCTCAATTGGCCACAACCCCTTTCAGGTGGGGTTGGGATTTCAACCCTTGGGTCCCATGGATGTTGACCTTGGTAACTATGACCTAAGGAACTATGACCTCATGAACTATGACTTGTGGAGCTATGACTTGTGGAGCTATAACTTGGTCATAGTTCAAGAGGTCATAGTTCCCGTGGTCATAATTCTTGGGCTTCTATATATGCGCATATATGGAAGCTCTATATATGGAAGAGAGATTTCGTATATACGCATTTTGGCTTCCGCAAATGTGCATATATGGAAGAAAATACGGAAGAGAGATTTTGTATATGCGCATTTATGGAAGGAAAAAATATGCATATATTTAAGCCAAAATGCATATTTACGGAAGCCAAAATGTGCATATACAAAAGTTATCTTCCGTATATGCGCATTCTATATTTCGTATATGCGCATTTTGGCTTCCATAAATGTGCATATACGAAAGCTCTATATACGGAAGAGAGCTTCCATATATGCGCATTTTGGCTTCTGTAAATGCACATATACAGAAGGCAAAATGTACATATACTGAAGAGAGCTTCCATAAATGCGCATATATAGAATCTTTCTTCAGTATATGCACATTTTTCCTTCCGTATATGCACATTTTGGCTTCTGTAAATGTGCATTTATGGAAGCCAAAATGTGTATATACGGAAGAGAGATTTATGAAAGCCAAAATGAGCATATACTAAAGCTCTCTTCCGTATATCTGCATTTTGGCTTCCGTATATGCACATTTATGGAAGGAAAAAACACACATGTACGGAAGCCAAAATGCACATACACGGAAGAGAGATTCTGTATATGTGCATTTTGGCTTCTGTATATGCACATTTACGGAAGCCAAAATGCGCATATACATAAGCTCTATATACAGAAGAGAGATTATGTATATCTTCATTATGGTTTCCGTAAATGCGCATATATGGAAGAGAGCTTTCATATATGTGCATTTATGGAAGGAAATAATGCACATATGTGGAAACCAAAATGCGAATATACGAAAGCCAAAATGCGCATTTTAGATTCTATATATGCATTTTTTTTCTTTTTGTAAATGCGCATATACAGAAGTTCTATTCCGTATATGCGCATCTAGTCTTCCATATATGCACATCTATGGAAGCCATAATGTGCATATACAGAATCTCTCTTCCGTATATGCTCATTTTCGTTGCCGTAAATGTGAATATACAGAAGTCAAAATGAACATATACGAAAGCTTTCTTCCGTATATGCGCATTTTGGCTTCCGTATATGCACATTTTTTCCTTCCGTAAATCTGCACATACGAAAGATATCTTCAGTATATGCACATTTACGGAAGTCAAAATGTGTATATACAGAAGATAGAATGTGCATATACAGAATATAGCTTCCGTATATGCACATTTTGGCTTCTGTAAATGCACATATATGGAAGAAAAAATGTGCATATACGAAAGATCTCTTCCATATATGTACATTTTGGCTTCCATAAATGCGCATTTATGGAAGGAAAAAATGCGCATATACAGAAGCCAAAATGTGCATATACGGAATAGAGCTTCTGTATATGTTTATTTTGACTTCTATATATGCACATTTATGAAAGCCAAAATGCTCATATACGAAAGTTCTATATATGGAAGAGATCTTCCGTAAATGTGCATATATGGAAGACAAAATGCGCATATATAGAAGAGATCTTTCGTATATGCGCGGATTTACGGAAGAAAAAAATGTGCATTTATGGAAGCAAAAATGTGCATATACAGAAGAGAGCTTTCGTATATGCACATTTTTTCCTTCCGTAAATCTCTCTTCCATATATGTGCATTTTTTCTTCTGTAAATGTGCATATACAGAAGGCAAAATGTGCATATACGGAAGAGAGCTTCTATATATGCTCATTTACGGAAGGAAAAAATGCGCATTTATGGAAGGAAAAAATGCTCATTTACGGAAAAAAAAAATGTGCATTTATGGAAGCTCTCTCTTCTGTATATGTACATTTTTCCTTCTATATATGTGCATTTACAGAAGCCAAAATGTGCATATACAGAAGTTCTCTTCAGTATATAGAGCTTCCATATATGCGCATTTACGGAAGCCAAAATGCACATATACGTAAGAGAGCTTCCTTATATGTGCATTTTGGCTTCTGTATATGCACATTTATAGAAGCCAAAATGTGCATATACGGAAGAGGGATTTCGTATATGCGCATTTGGCTTCCGTAGATGCGTATATACGGAATAAAAAAAGTGCATATACGGAAGAGAGATTCTATATATACCTAAGGGAAGATACTTTGCGCATATACTGAAGGAAATTAGTTGAGAGAGAATTCTCTGAAGCTTAAGGAGGGTTCAACGTGAGCAGTCGTCCCTGGAGGCTCTTCTTTTCTGAACTTAAACACCTTCATGCAAGACATGGCGAGGAAAGTAGCAGCCCAATCATAGAACGAAACCAAGTGACCAGTAATGTGGAGAATATTTGTAGACTCTGAATGTTTCATTTAGAGGCTACAGTGTGGCGCATGATTTGTGGTTCTGTATAACTGGTAATAAATTGTGATATTGTAGTTTTTCTCAACATAAATAATGGGCGTAGTTAAATCTAATTCATTAGTGCACCACATGGGTTTTTTATTATTAGTTTTTCTCAATGTCAATAATGGGCGCAGTTAAATCTAGTGCAACACATGGTTGTGTTATTATTAGTGACCACACATAAGAATAGACAAGCATCTACTCGTAGTGTGCATGTTTTAAAAATTATTGAAAATTATAATGAAGTTTCATATATTTAATTTATTATGTTCAACATGATTTTACAATGTGTAAGGATATTTGATTGCATTTAGAAATACACTCTCCCGGAATTTCTCCTCCAAGAAGCTCGACCCCTTTCCTCCCCTTCCCTCCTCAATCTTGTCCTTCAAGAAAGGTTCGAGATTAGCCATCTGTTGGACAACGCGTTGGTGACAACCGAGTTCGAACCCACACTTTTCAGGTCCTGGAGCACAAGTAACTACTGTGAATACAGTCGCGAAAGCCAAGCAAGCATCTGTAGAATTTCCTACCCTCTTCCACGCCCTGTTCCGTGTAGTGTTGTTGCTTGTATTGTCCTTCCATGCTCCATTTCGTGTAGTGTTGCTTCTTGTGTTGTCCCTTGTCCCTCCTCCATCCAAATGCCGCTCTGAAAAATGTGATAATAGCAGGTCGTGAGATAAGCTGTGGAAAATCATACATTCAAAATTGAATTTGAATTTGGTTTTGGAGAGCGCTAGTCCATCCACCAACTTGCAGTTGGAATTAATTATGATGATGGGATGGTCCTCAGATGAAATGAAAACCATACATTCAAAATTGAATTTGAATTTGGTTTTGGAGGGCGCTAGTCCATCAACCAACTTGCAGTTGGAATTTATGATGGGATGGTCCATGGATGAAGTGACGATGAGGTCGTCGACCGACGATCCATTCACCGGATCAAACATGATAGATGTATGTATGTAGTGAATGGAAGACCATGCAACAGCCTCCCAATCATTAGGTTGTTGCATGGTGTATAGCTCCATATACAACTTGTTACTTAGTATTTAATGTTGCCTTGGATGATATATACATTGTTGGATAATGCTTCCCCAGGTAATATATACATTGATCGAGTAAACCAATTTAGGTCACATAAATGTAATGATTGGGCATGTACGCAGGTAGACATAAGTGCATTTAGCACGGGTATTGTGGATATCCACAATTATGGAAAACAACAGTATTGATAATAAAAATATGAGAAGGTTTAACGTTGTATGATTTTGATTGATATTTTTCGCCATATAACTAAATGTTCTATGATGTTGATTGATTTTTTTAGCCACTTATAATTAAATGTTCTATTTTGTATACTGGGGTATAAGTTGTCCGATTTACAAAGTATTTTTATTTAATTATATTTTTTAATTAAAATTATAAATTTTAATAGTTTTAATTATTATTAATATAAAATAATTTCAACACCTTCGTATAATATAATTTAATTTTACAAGGTCAAATAATATCTAAAATTCTATCAAATTCTTACTGATATTAATAAGACACACAAAAAAATCAAAATAATAAAAAGTGACATAAAGATTGTTGACTTGTTACGTCCAAAGACATATACCTATTGGATATGGGCACAATTAATCACCTTTTAATCTAAAATTCTAATATGATGACTAATAATTGAAAATGATGGAACATTCTTAGGCGTCCTCCCAAATCAATGAATGTGATTTACTCTTCATAACTTCCTTGTATTTTTGAATGCATGAGTTAACCTGTTTGTTTTTAAACATTTACCTAATCATATTAAGAAATTACTGTACCGCCATATGATTGCCATGCTTAACCGTTGGAATTACCACATTTAAGATTAACTTTTGGATTTTCTCAGCTCTATATGTGTTTCAGCTGTCCGTGCATTTCGATTCACCAGAAACGTTCACCAGCAACAATAACTTTCGACGTTGACCAACCGCAACACCAACCACTTTTCAACTGTGCTAGTAAAATAACATATATTGAGATTCATTCCTGTGAAACATACATACATTTACACATTAAAAAAGAGAATTGTAATAGGTTGCAGAAAGCAAAGAGAATGAGAAAAGGTTAAAGTTGATTTTGCAGAGATATTCCGTTTTTATTGAAACCACAAGACCTTCGATTATTAAATGTTAATCTCATAGTAGTTATATATTGTTGTTGTTATATTTGACGTTAAAAATTTAATAATGATTTCAATTTAAAGTATATCTTAATTAACTTTCCTTATTTACTGAATTATTTATCAGTATGGAATACTAAATGCGACTTGCGCATTTGATATGAGTAATGAAATGCGCAAATTGTGCAACCTAAGGTAAGGTAATAGATACTAACTTTTTAGCAGGATCTTAATTTTACAATTCTTCAGCAATAATGGATAGTTCCCTTTGAATCGCACAATTCCCTTCAAAATATTTTTTCTTTTATTATAATATAAATTACATAAGTAATTCATGACATTGGGATTATTTAAGTTGTTCAATGAATAAAAGGAAATAAAAATAAATTTTGCTACTAATGTAAATCGTATAGAGCTAGAATGGTAATGTTTTCCTTATTCGATCACTCTCGAAGGTTTAGTAAGAGGTTCGTTACATTTTTTATATTGATGTATATGTTATTGAACTTATTTAGTAAGTTGTTATTGGTGTTTATAGATTATGTGTTGTTGACTTATATCTTATAAGCGATTGATTTATTGAACTTTTTAACGTTCTTACAGTGATGTATCATACAAGTGGAAAAATTTAATGATGTCTATTAAATTAAATACGAATTGCACACTGACAAAAATCCAAGGCCCAGGTTACGAAAACCCTAGGTGAAGATTATGTAGATGAATCTTGAACACTCTATTACTTCATATATACTCATTTAGAAATAGCAATAGAATATCAATAAAATCTTGATGAATTGGATATGTATTTATATGTTGCTTTTTATATGTTGAATTTCTAAATTTAATTGGGTTATGTTATATTTCGTGGTGTTGTTTATACATTGATGTTAAGTGTTAACTAGAGGGTTGTTACACTCTTTCATTGAATAGAAACTTATAGTCATGAAATTATTAAGTCCACAGTTAGTGAAGAGCCAAAAAAAAATCCTTTCAAATATCATCCTTCGACATAAAGAGACCCGAAAATATCCAACAAAGGTGTGAGAGATAGTTTGAGTAGCCTCCTATGAATCAATCATCCAAAGCACAATCTCCTTAATGAAGATGGGATACCTCTAAGGGAGATAACACTAGTATCTACTATCTTCCTTGGGTACCACAAGCACTTCCCACATGAAGGTATATACATGAAACCTCAGAAAGACCATTTAAGATTCTAATTCATAATTGGTAGCTAGGAAAAACAATCATGGATGAAGCTTCTACATCGGGTAAGAGATACAAGACTTTGTCTTGCAACCAAAACCATAGAGAAGAGGAATCACCTCATGGATCTACCAAATCTACTTAAGTTTCTATTCTACATCCACCCGTGAATCCAAATGAGAGGGGATGTATCAAAATTTAATCGTCTTTAAGTAGTTCTTGATGCCCATGTTAGAGACACTTTCTTAGTAAACACATATTACTACTACTATACTTGTCACTCTTTAATCAATTCCTAGTTTCATTTTGATAGCCTTGCATAATTTACTCTTCACACCTATATCAAGACCCTAAACATCTAGACTATTCTAGTTTTTTCTATAAATAAAAATACGAGTCTAGTTGATTTTATTTTAAGAATTTTTTTTAAAGTATTTTGTTTACTCAAAATAAAGTTTTAAAATAAAACTCAATGGTATTTTGGCTCAAATTTGCATGTAATAAAGAAGAAACTGTGAGAATGATTTGCAATTCAAAACTTTTCTTTTGCAAATAAAACCATTAAAAATTAAAAACTTATTTTGAATTCAACTTAAAGAGTACATATAATTTGTTGCTCAATTCATTATTCTTTCAAATTATAGAATGCAAACTCATGAAATCTAAAAAAAAAAAAAAAAGGTTTGTGGAAAACAATAGTTTACACAATTCAATCAATCAAACACCTTAACCTACAATGTAGAATTTGTTTTCTTTGTGGTAGTAAACCAAAATAAAAGAAAATAAGTGATTAAATTTATTTAGACAATGTAGGCTCAGATCTTAGAGGAACACGTTTAAACATAAATATCGATGTAAAAAGGGGAAATAGTTTCCTTAGCTATAGGTAGGCACATGGCCAATAACGGTGCAACCTTTGCATGTTTAGTGATCAAAATTGAGTAACTTGTGCATGTTTAGTAATAGTTCAGTAATTGAGGTCCACATGTATTTCTTATAGGGTGTAAAAAAATGAAAAACCCAATCCCATAAATAGTAGAATATCTTCTTTCTACAATGTTTAAGTCACAAACAAGTACACACAAGATGGAAATATATAAGGTATACCTTTGAAAAACCTATCTACCAACCCAAGAGAGGAAAATTCAAATAAATTGTCCTAATGCAGTCACCAATTTTGTTTTAGGGAATTTACTCCTATCGCCAAATATAGGATTCCTTGGTGAGAGGTTTGGAATCTCACTATCTTCAACTAATATGTCACTATTGAATTTCTATCTATAAACATCTCCTAACATGATATCCAAAATAACGAAGAGAGAGACATACCTTTTTAACATTGATTGATGTAGATCCAAATAAATTCAAATAAATTGTCCTAATGCAGTCACCAATTTTGTTTTAGGGAATTTACTCCTATCGCCAAATATAGGATTCCTTGGTGAGAGGATTGGAATCTCACTATCTTCAACTAATATGTCACTATTGAATTTCTATCTATAAACATCTCCTAACATGATATCCAAAATAACGAAGAGAGAGACATACCTTTTTAACATTGATTGATGTAGATCCAAGTTAGTAGCTATGATGTAAGGTATCTCCATCTCTCGATTTATGTTCATATGTGCACAAAATCACATAACGAAACCTTTCTCCAATCAAAATTATGCATTTTAATGAAGATATTAATCTAAAGTAATTTAAGGTTCAATAATCCAATACTAGTTCCTCGATGACAACACATTAAAAATGCACAAAATCTATAACAAAGAATTTTTTTGGGGGAGGCAAACACACTTGAAATATGTGTTATAATAAGCATACATATTTGATCCATTGTTGCAAAACCTCCATCACTTGAATCTTGATCTCGCCACCTTCAGCCAAATGTATATAATCCCTCCTTAAGATAATGATCTTACTTTGTCCCCTTGGTAGGTGGATCCAAGTAGATCCACAATTCTACACTCAAGAAAAAATATAAATTAAAGATTGAAGGCAACTCTATATCAAGCAAGGACATCAATGACAAAGATAAGGTTACCAACATCTAGTTGAATACCATCCTAAGGGTGTTAGATTTCTAGAAAAAAGTGTTCAATATAAAATAGAACCTGTCTTTATAAAGCCAAAAATGGATCACTTTAGTTGGCAAGAGAGGTCATGGCCATGCAAGTGTATAATTCAATATCTATCTTGGGAGCCGCACATAATTTTTTGGAGACACACTTAGGAATAATTCCAAAAAAATATTTTATAAATAGTTCTCAAAACAATTTCAAATAAAATAATTCCAAAAAAATATTTTATAAATAGTTCTCAAAACAATTTCAAATAAATATTTTAGAATTGCTTTTAGGAATAATTCAAGATAAATTTAAATTGGGGTTGAAAAGGTGCTCCTTAATGGTACAACTAATGCTAGTGGCTCTTTTTTTCTCAAATAATTTAGAGAATTAATTTTAAGTGTATCACTAGGGAAATTTTATCATGTATATAAAAGATAAAAATATCATGAAGATATAAATATATTATAAAATATTAACTTATATATTCAATTATAATTTTAAATAAATTAACGTATTCATCTTTTACTTTTGTCAAATCAACAAGACATATGAGTGTTGGAAATTAAAAAACCATGAAGAAATAGAGTGTTGAAAGTCAAGTATGCAATTATATAAATATTGGACAGCTACAAACTTCATTGATATGCATAAATATGGTGATCAAGTACAAACCTTGGTCGTATTCCAAGGCTAGAACAATCCTCTATCTCTCTGAAACCCTAGCTATGGAAAACAATGAAAACCTTAGGCCACACCATGGAGAATCAATTAGAATTCACACAAGCTTGTCATCCAAGGTGAGATGTCTCCACTTATTCTTCACATCAACAAGTAAAACCTAGTGCTTGATCTACAAACCCTAATCTTGATGATCTAGGTGGATTTTGTGACCATAATTTGATTTTATTGAATGTTGATGAAAACGTCTACATTTTGAAGAGATTGGCGAGAGTTTTCCAATGCAACTTGAACAGGATCGAATGTATGTCATATGTAAAAGATATGGCCTTCAGACATTGACGGAAAAATAGGGGCAGAGACTACCATGTGGTAGACCCATAGGTTGACATGTGGTACACCCAAAGATTGACATGGTTGTATAGATCATGATGTGGCATTGTATGGATGGTGACATGGAAGTTGACTATGCAGTTGATGTGGCAAGGTATGGTGTTGACACATGACAAGATTTGGTTCTGACACATGGAAAGGTTTGAGAATGCCACTTGGACCTTCTAGAATGTTGGAAACCATAAACATTATATTATTTAAAAAATAATAATCCCATATATTATTTAAATAAAGTGGAGGTCGTGAACGATATGAAGGTTTTATTCATGTAAAAAGGTAATATAAGGATTTTGTGGGATTTGGTTATTATTATTTTTCGATTTGTTAGACCATATATTTTATGGTTTAAAATACCATATTAATTTTGGTTAATCAAATATTCAATGACCATAAAAATTGGATCGAATGTATTTTGAATTATCTACCTTTGTTGTATAAACAAATGCATTTTTCCATGGAATTATAGCGTTCATATTGTAACTAATTGCCTTGGTATTTTTGTAAATGAAGAGGTATTTCCTGCATAGAATACATTGGAGAAGTGGGTTCTTAGGCCTAGTTTTGGAAGTCAAGTTGTGGAGGTGATTTTTCCATTGTTCCAGATCCTTGTAGAGAAGTTGGAGACAACATTTTATGTAGGTTGGGAGATTTTTGATGTAATCTAAGCATTTGAAGATCATTAATAAAGAAATCACTCATTGGAAGTGGACCTAGAGACATAGCCAGGAGGGGTGAACTCCATTATCAACCTTGTCTTTATCTCTACTTTATTATTTATAATATTATTTCTTCAATTTTGGAATTCTGAATTATTCACTTAGTGTTTTTGAGTATTGATCAAAATAAGTTCAGTTTTATAATTTGCAAATAAGTCACATTTTCATATCAAGTTTGGTATCAGAGCTAGTTTGACACAGTTTGCAAGAATTGGATGATAACCAGGATCAATCTCAATCAAGGTGAAGGATCGTTGGAAAAATTTGATCCCAAGGTTGAATGTGTATTTCAAAAAAGGGAAATGGCATCACCAATGTGACCAAGAGAACATCCTTTTGGTTCTGAAGAAGATTTCTTTCAAGCATTTATGAAAATGTAATCCATGGTGAAAGAAATTTACAAGGATCAAAAGAAGTCCAAGGAATAAAGTGGTTAATCAGGGAAAGCTACAAAAGTTCAAGGAGAGGGTGGTTACCCTCTTGAAAATCCTTCATCATCTTAATCCTATTCTAATTCGAGTGGGATTTCTTATTCTTATTCTTATTCTATAAAGAAGCACTCTAAGAAACCTTCTCTTGATTTACCTTTATTAAAGCTTGACATTAAGTTTGATTTTCGTATATATGACGGTGAAATTAATGTAGAAAAATTGGATAATTGGTTCAGGAAAATGGAAGTTTATTGCAGGATCCAAAAGATTGTGGATGACAATACTAAAATACAATCAGCTACTCTTCGATTGTGAGTTACCACACTCATTTGGTTGGAGAGTAAAATTATTTCATCTTGGGATGAATTTATTTCTGCATTAAGAAAAAAAAATTATCCCTTAGCATATATGCAAAAGGCAATGATGGATTTCCAAAAACTAAAGAAAGATTAAGTGGAAAATGTATAGGAGTATACTCAGGATTTTAGGAAGAGATATTTGATATTAGGCATTCGTTTGTACACATAGGAAACTTTGTTAAAGTATATTGGTGGATTACATGATTATTTGAAGCATACAATACTTATGTTTAATTCAACTAACCTTGATGAAGTTAGTGTACAAGTGACTCACCTATAGTCAAGTACGAGGAATGACCATGGGAATTTATCCTTAGAATCCATTCAGTCAAAAGAAGGAAAGAACAAAGGGGAGGAGAAACTCAAAAGGACCGATACGATGAATAAAGATGAAGATATACCATCTTATTCTCATTGTCATAAGAAAGGATGTGTTGAGAAAATTTAATGTAAATTTCTTCTTGAATTGAAGCCAAGTTAGTCTCGGTATCAAAAAAGTAAAAAGAAGGCCACAACCATAGTTCAGGATCTTGGCTAGATTCTGGTGATGAAAGTAAGGTTGCAACTATGTGCATCAAAGGTATATTTTATGTTGCTAGTTTTCCTTCATGTGATTATTCTTCTTCAAAGGATAATATAATCCCTAGTGAAAGGAAGAGAAATGAATTGTTTCATTTACTAGTGATCTCAAAACACACTAATATAGACACACTTAATGATAATGGATCACAAGTAAATCTTATTTCAGAGCAAGTTGTTAATAATTTGGGACTAGAAACTAAGCCTCATATGAGACCGTACCATTGGGTTGGGTTTGTGAGAATTCTAAGTTACAGGTAAATAAGCAATGTAAAATAAAATTTGTAGTCACATCTAGTTTCATTGATGAGTTAGAATTAGATGTCATTCCACTTGTCATTTGTGGGATTGATTTGGAATGTCCATATTTATATGACAGGAAGGCCATTATATATATAGGTGGCATAACATGTATCATTTCTTAAAATATGGGATTGAGTTCATTGTAAGAGCTCATCAAATGAAGACTAATTTGTTTGTTGTCAATACTGGGCAAATGAAAAAACTAATTAAAGAAACAAAAAACTTGTCTCTCATGTTTGTAAAGGAAGAATATGATTCTAACTATGATAAGATGTTTTAGGATTCACAAGAAGTACATAATGAGATGATGTTGCATGAAATTGTCTAGGATCTAGGTTTACAGTCTATGGTTAAAATTAAAATATATCCTTTTGTTGGTGCCAATGAAAATGTATCCATGTCAAAGAAATCAACAATATCTTTCCAATGCAACTTGAACGAGATCAAACAAATTTCATATGTAAAAGTTATGGCCTTCGAAGGTTGAAGGAAAAACATGTGCAGATATTGTCATGTGGCACACCTGGAGGTTGACACGTGACACACCAAAAGAATGATGTGGCTATACAGATCGTTCCGTGGAACTATATGACTGGTGACATGGTAGATAACTATGCAGTTGATGTGGCAAGATATGGTGTTGACATGTTGCAATATCTGGCACTAACACATGCCAAGGTTTGAGAATACCACCTGGACCTTCTAGAATGTTGGCAATCATAAACCTTATATTATTCAAATAATAAAAATCCCATATATTATTTAAATAAAGTGGAGGTCATGAACCATATGAATCTTTTATTCATGTAAAGACGTGATATGTGGATTTTGTGGGATTTGAACCATGATTTTCTCTACTAAACTCTAAAATTTTAGTTATCAAATAACCATATAGTAATATGCATATATGGTTTGGATTTAGATCTAATGACTATGGTATAATTACATGCCTTGTATGGAATGGAAACAAATCAAATTTTCATATAGTATACCACACACACACACATATTATACATGGTTATTTGTTTATTATTGCATTTCGATTTGTTAGACAATATATTATATGGCTTAAAATACCATATTAATTTTGTTAATCAAATATTCGATGACCATAAAAATAATATCAAATGTATTTGAATTATCAACCTTTGTTATATAAAGAAAGGCATTTTCCCATGGCATTATAGGGTTCATATTGTAAATAATTGCTTGGTATTTTTATAAATATAGAGGTACTTCCTGCATAAAATACATGAGAAAAGTGGGATTTTAGGCCTAGTTTTGGAATTCAAGTTATGGAGGTGATTTTTCCATTGTGCCAAAGACTTGTAGTAGAGTTAGAGACAACATGTATGCAGTTTGGGATCTTGTTGATGTAATCTGAGCATTTGAACATCATTAATAAAGTGGTCACTCATTGGAAGTGGACCTAGAGACATATCCTAGAATGGGTGAACTCTATTATCAACCTCGTATTTGTCTTTACTTTATTATTTTTGTTATTCATTCTTCAATTCCACAATGCTTAATTACTCACTAAGTGTTTTTGAGTATTGAGAAAAATAAGTTTACTTTTATAACTTGCAAATAAGTCACATTTTCAGTTCACTTGAAGTGTTTTAGGGATGAAATCCTAACCATAGTCTTCAATATGATCCAATAAGCTCAGGAAACCCTAGTGACTCCAATATATAGAGATCATGTACAAAAGAAGATCCAAGGGAGAGAGAGAGAGAAGTAGTGTACTCTAGTATTTGACATTTCTACATAGGAATGAAGGAAAATGAAATGACTCTCTCCTTCCTCTATATTAGAGAGGTAGGTGAGGAAAAAAATATGTATGTACATCTATTCCCTTACAACCAACCTACAATAACATATGCAGGTTGACGCATGTAGAGTGATACACTCCGAGGGTAAAAATTTCCATGAACCAAGGTGATGTTGTCTATAAGAGAGGATTCAATTGAAAGAGTGATCATTGAGGTGTGTCCAATGCTTTACTACAAGCCTCCAAGATACCCCATGCTTTATAGAGCACAATTCATTCCATGATGAGAAATTATCCTCCTCCAATGTAGGGTGTTCTTCAAGTAAGATACGATCTCCACATGCCCATCATGTGGAATGCCATGAAATTTTCTAAATATATCCAATACCTCATGGAATATTATGATGCAAGCACCAAAATGAGGTCAATAAACCATTTATTAATCCATATATAATGATTAAATCCATGATTTACCATATCCCATGCACAAATCCATCATGGACCATCCATGGGTTGATCATACACCATGTACACCAAATCTCATGAATCACCCCCAACCATTGTGTAAACATTTTTGGAGTAATTCTCAAATATATAACTCCCTATTTACAAGGAAAGGGTATTGACCAACACCTATGGTCTCCTTCTAGACTACACCAAACCCACCATCTACAAATTTATACTTTTTGTAGTCTTGGAATCAACCATTATCTCTTGGAAAAAAATTGTGGTCCATGAAATCATTGAATCTTAATCCTCCAAATCATAATGAACACCTATGAATTTGAAGGAACATAACCCTATATCACAATAAACTTACCAAAACCCAACATGAACTAATTCAACATCATGGTCCAAATTCTCCAAAACATAGATCATGAGATTTGTATGCTATATTGTAAATATAATCACATCTCCATAAAGGATCGCCTCATTAGAGGGAAAGACCATGTTGAATAGGTCACTAGAGATAGGAGGGTTGAAAGCCCATATGGGGAAAGTGAAATGGCCATACTCCTTGGAAAGTGGAGAAGTTTGAATAGAATTTGTAGAATGCATTTGGTTATCTTGAAAATTATATTCAACTATAGTCAGATGCATGAATGAACCTATATATCCATTTACTCACTTAAAATTCAAAGGATACAAAAAATATAAGGATCCTCCAAATATGGAATAATGAAAGTAGTTGAGTGAAATGGTACATATCTCTCACCATATTGTTTTTAGTATCTTCTTCTCTAATTTTAATTTTATGATATCCTGATCTCAAGTGAATCTTGGAGAATATCTTTTCTCCCTTCCACTGATAAAAAATATCATTAATACTTGGAAAAGGATATTATTCTTGATTGTAACCTTTTTCACTTATCTGAAGTGAATACATAACCTCAACGCTCCATGTTTTTGCTTAAAAAAAGAACTGGGGATCCCCAACAAGAAATACTTGGGCGTATGTACCCCTTGTTCAAAAACTATTCTATATGCATTTATAATTATTTTAACTCATATGTGGTCATTTTGTATGGATTTTTGGACATTGGTAAACTCCAAGCATTAAATCAATAGAGAAATATATACCCCTCTTTGGTGGAAATCTTGACAACTCTCCAAATACATCCCCATACTCTTTAAAGAATAGATAATCTTCAAGACTTGGCTTATTATCCTTCATTGACTCGTCCATATGGGTTTCATATATCTGACACCCTTTTCTGAAACTTATTTTCAACTACAATGTTGAAATCTCTCAGAAAGATATAGACCTTAGAATACCTTGCACTATCCTTGAATTTTTTTCCTCATCAAGACATGTGAAAGACTTTTTATAAAAATCTAACGTAGCACGATGCTTTTCTAGCCATTCCATACCAATAAAGTAGTCATAAGACCCACCCAGTATGATGTTCAAATATTCCTTAGTGTTAATTCCATTCATGTTTACTTGGAAATCATTAACAAGCTCATTGATTCTTCTCTTCCTTACAATATCTAGCTAAACTAACCAATATTTTTCATGCTTACATTTCTTTAATTTAAATATTTCAACTAGATTTGGATCTATATAGAAATGAATAGCTCTAAAATCAATGAAAATAGATTTGAGATGATTATCAATCTTACCTTCCACCTCAATCATGTGGGATTGATAGCTTGATTTTTTATCGCCCAAGGCTGCATAGATCCTTGGCATGATTTTCCCCAAGTCCTATACTATCTCCTCTTTCTTGATGCTATGCAAAGTCTTGATTTTATCTCTCCAATGAGGACAATATTTATTCATGTGATCTCCTTCATATATTCAACACTTGATGCGATGTTATCTTGGCCTCTTTACCAAGGAATATGTCATTTTTTATCACCTTGAGATTATTTCTCTTAGTGATATTATTGGAATCTATTCTTAATGAAAGGTGGCTTGAATCTCCATATAGGATAAATTTTCTACCCATAAGGTAATGTCTCCACATCGTTAAGGCATGTATTATTTCTTCCAACTCTATTTCATTTCTAACATAATTTATTTCATGATCCTTCAATTTTTTGTACTCATAAAAAATTACATGTCAGTTTTGTGTGAGGAATCGACAAATCCCTTCCTTGCATGAATCTATGCACACACAAAAAACCTCATGTAGATTTTAAACTTTCAAAATAGGTGTATTGGTTAGTAAATCTTTTATGCACTGATAATTTTCTTCACACTTGGCACTCCATTCAAATTTTACTCCTTTATTTTGAAAATATGTTATTGGGTGTGCAATATTAGAGAATCATGCAATGAATCTCATGTAGTAACCAACTAGACCAATAAATGATCTAACCTTTGAAATGTTTGTTGGAACTAACCAAATTTTGATTGATTCAATCTTCTCTGGATCTACTTTCATGCCATCTTCTAAAAAAATGTAACCAAATAATTTATATGATTTTAATAAAAGGTGCATTGAATGAACTTGGAATTCAATAGGTTCTCTATCAATACATTTAGAACCATCCTCAAGTGTTTCTTATGCACCTCTTCTATCTTATAATAGATAAGAATATCATCCAATAATACATTAACAAAATTTTCTAGGAAATATCTGAACACTCCATCCATCAGACACATAAATGTAGCAAGCACATTTGTTAGCCCAAAATGAACCATTAAAAATTCATAGTGTCCATATCTTGTCCAAAAGGTTGTTTTATTGGTATGTTCTTTTATGACTCACTTTATGATAACCTGATCTTAGTCGATCAAAAATATCATCAATCCATAGAAAATGATACTTTTTCTTGACTATAACCTTGTTCAATTATCTGAATTCATTACACAACCTCATTATTCCATCTTTTTTCTTGATAAAACCAACCGAGGAACCTCAAGGAGAAACACTTGGGTGTATGTACTCCTTATTCAATAAACATTTATAGATGCATTTGCAATTATTTTATCTTTGGTGTTCTCATTCTGTAGTGATTTTTGGACACTAGGGAAGCTCCAGGAATTAAATCAATAGAGAAATATATATCCCTCCTTGGCGGTAAGATTTGAAACTTCCCAAATACATCCCCATACTCTTTCAAGACTGAATAATCTTCAATACTTGGATCATTATCATTCATTGACTATTCCACATGGGCTACATATATCTAGAACCCTTTTCTAAAACTTCTTTTCAGATGCAATGTTGAAATCTCTCATCCAGATATAGGCCTTGGGATAAGTTGCATTGTCCTTGAATTCCACTCTTCATAAAGACATGTGAAAGCCTTGTTATAACAATCTAAGACAACATGATGTTTTTCTAGCCATTCCATACCAATAAAGTTGTCATAAGACCTAAGCAGTATGTTGTTCAAATCTTCCTTAGTGTTAATTTCATTCATGTTTACTTTTCAATCACTAACAAGCTCATTTATTCTTCTCTTGGTTCTGGTAGGTAGTCGAACTAAGCAAGATTTTTTATGCTTGCATTTCTTTAATTTAAACGTTCAACTAGATTTGGATCTATATAGTTATGACTAGCTCTAGAGTCAATCAAAATAGCTTTGAGATGATTATCAATATTACATTCCACCTCAATCATGTGGGATTGATAGTCTACTTGTCTATTTTCCAAGGCTATATAGATACTTGGCATGCTTCCATCCACACCATATACTATCTCTTATTTATTGATTCTATGCATGGTTTTCATTTTATCTCTCCGGTGAGGACAATATTTATACATGTGATCTCCTTCACATCCCCAACACTTGATGGGATGTTATCTCAGTCTCTTTCCCAAGGAATCTGTCATTTTTTTATCACCTTGAGATGACTGCCCTTGTTGATATGGTTGAGATCTATTTCTGATGAAAGGTTGCTTGAATATTTTCTTCCTTTGATCCATGCTTACATTATTCTTATCATCCCAAGAATTTTGTAAAGTTGACCATCCTCTATTCTTCTCACACAAATACTTATCCTTTCTTATGAATTATTCTAAATTTCCAGTCTACTCAAACTAAATTTTGACCTTGTAGAAGGATGGCAATCCACTAAGGAACCTCTAAATTTTGACCTTCTCATCCTTGATGAATCTCACATACTTTACAAGTTCCAAGAAATTTCTCCCATATTCATCCATGGTCATGTTTTGAAGTTTGAGCTCAAAAAAATCTTGCATCTTCTTGTCATAATATTTCTTTGACAAGTTTTGTTGCAGGAAAATTTGCTTGAACTATTTCTAAGAAATTTTATTCTTATCAAGGTGCTTAACATGTTGAAGTCAATCCCAAAACACATATTCATTTCCTTCAAGATGGTAGGCTAAAATATGAGCTTCTACATTTTATGAGTAAACATGTAACTAGAAATATTTCCTCATTCCCAACAACTATGATTTTTCATCTTCTCCTTTCTTGTTCTCTCCATCAAATGATGGTCGCTTGATTTTCCTCAACTCCCCTTGAAAGATATTTGATCTGTCTCCTGCTATGATTCCTGACATGAGACATACTTATGATTCTATTCAACCTTGAATATTCATATTCTCTTATGGTTGATTTCTAAAGTGAATGATGATGTTGATGTCTACTAACACTCCTTGATTGTATAAATCCTCCATGATTATCCCTCCTATCATGAGATCTAGAAACTTCTACTTGTCTTGCACTATATTCTTGGTTTTTTCCTAAATATTTGTTGACTTCATTATACAACATATTTAGGATCTATATTATCTCCTCTTGAGCTTTCGTGATATTTTTATTATCATCCCATAGATTTAAACTTCTCTTTCCAGGCTTCTCATAGTTATAGCCTCATGTTTGTCTCTTCTTCCATTAGAATTTGTTTCATCATTTCTCATGCTCACATGTATACCTTTGAATTTCTGTTCATGGTCGTAATAACCTTGTACATACTCCATATATTTATTTCTCATACAAAAAACAAATTCTACTTTTATGTACCTCTAATTTTACAAGAATGTGCATACGATAATTGTTGTTAGAATTAAGCATATTGCAAAATATTTATTAAGTAGATTACAAGTTATTATTAATTTCAAACTATGAAGTATAAAAATGCACTAATCCAATTTTGGGGTTTATATATGTCTTCTCCTCCTTAATACCTTTCCATTGACTTTTTCTTTTCATAAATATGATCTCCCAACTAAAATTTATGGTCTCTAGAAATTTAGATCGTCTCCCCATTTTATCCATGTATGCTACATGTGTCTTATTTCTATTCCTGCACATTTTTACGTGCCTAGATTCCAAACATGTCTCCACAGTTGTCTTCTATGGTTCATAACATTTCCATAGACTATTCCTATGCCCAAAATTAACCTCTGAGAAAGGAGTTATTCCCTATGGAAGTAAATCAGTGTTGAAAATATACCATTAACTCGTTCAACTATAAATTTCTCATAAAAGCTCATCTTTTCATTAGGGATATCTCATGACAAATATCTCCTAGAGATATTTTATTTAATATATGGATACATGGTGTACCTTGATACACCTTGTTCTCTTGTTTTTCACTACCTAAAAATGTTGTGTAGGCCCTCAAAATCGCTCTACAATTTCATGACCTTAAAAAATCATAAAAAATCATAGAAAATTGATTGTTTTCACTGTTATAACTTTCTTTAAATATGATTCGTATATCTCAAATAAAAATAAATATCAATTATTGATCCATTAGACCTTCCCCAAGACCATGGAAACATTTTCAATGTCGATCACCAACTCGAAATAATCTAGACTGTTGGTTTTTCAACATTACATTGACGATCAAATATTTCTTTGGTAAATCAAGCTTTCTTGTTGATTTCAACAATCGAAAATTTCTCTTTTATGAATTGAACACCTCACTAAATCTATCGAACATCATCTCCTATTGGAAATCGACAGTTTCCCTTAGTCGTAAGAAACCTTTCACCAATTTATGTTGACCCTCGATCCTCGTCCATCGACAATCAACGATTTATTTTTGTTGAACCAAACAATTTTCTCATTTCTCCGACTTGAACATTGAGCATCGAAGATTTCTATTCGAAAAATAAAACTCTTCACGAAAATTTATGATGCGATCATTGACCATCGACGATATTTCTTAGTGAAATCCAACACAAAAAATTTCAACCAAATCCTAGATGAATTTGGGTCATCGATCTCCCATGTAGAACAATATTGACCATTTGCTTTCCAAAATTCTCCTGAATCTATCGATGAATCTATTGTTGGATGCATAGAATACACTGAGAGGGGGAGGTGAACAATGTAGGGCTCTTTTTCCAAAACTTCCCTCTTTTACACAAAACTCATTAGTTAGCAATCACCATTAACTCATTACTCATTGTTTTCATTTATAACCAGTTAAATGTGGACACATATCAACAACATATATCAGTAATATATCATCAACAAATATTCACCACAAGGAGCACAATGAACACAAGATGTATTTACAATTTTCTTTATATTACAGACTTCAATCCTTGGGGTTTATCAGCAAAAACTGAATATAGTATGTTAGCACTTTGTAAATTTTGTCTTGCTAATAAACAAATGACAGAGGTAACTATTTCAACCTACTTTAGAGCTGGGCACTAACCTACTCAACTCAAAGAGGGCTCTCTCATGTCACTTGATATTTATTTGAAAATCAGTGGCTAGATTTGGTTTGTTTTGGGGCTTTTTTATAAAGTTGTTGGCAAGGAAGGGGAGGGACACTTAGGGCTATGGAGTCGAAATTTTGAAAGTGAATGAAAACAATGACTGGCAGGTAGAATTCTCCATAGGATAAAGGCTAAATGAGGTGATGAATTTGAGTTATAAATTGAATTTAAGAAGAGTGTAGGAAGAAGGATAAAACAAATAACTACATAAGAGCATTATTGAAATGAATTTTGAATTATCTAGGAAGAAAATTACACAGTTTAAATTGCTTAAGTCGAGAGCATCACAAGATGAATTATGGGCTTTTAACTCTCCAATTTAAACAGAAGAAACTGTAAATGGAAATAAAGAACACAGGAAATACATACAATGAAAGGATACAAAAATCATATCACCACCATTAGAATATTTTCATAGAGACTTCAAAAGCTTCTGCATATGTATTCAATTCAGCTCCAGAAAATTACAATTGAGTTTATAAACAACAAAAAAGGTACCCTTGCACTTTTGCCAACCTCAAATACATTTGGAACCTCTAATACTTATACAATTTGAGTTCCTTCAGTGTGAAACCGATTACAATAACTGACATGAAATGTTTCATTTGCTTCCCCAAAATAGAAAAAGTTACAAATAGAACATGACACGTTTTAACTGATCTCCTATTTTTCAGGAGAAAAAATAGGCTTGAAAACACCACCTATAATTATCAAACCGTAATAGATGTGTAAAATATAAGAATGGTTTTTTTAGATAATCTCATTCTAAAGAAAAACCTCTCTCAGTTTCTTGAAATTCATCTCCAGCTGGCCGAAATATGTGTCACAAAAACATGTCTCGAACAAGAAATCATAACAGAAAATTATGGCTCCAATATTCCCTCGAATATCCCAATCCATGAGACATGTGTGAAAAATGAACAAGGTTAATGTTCTAGGGTCTGTGCTTGACAATAACCTCATTTGAATTTTGAAAACTCATTCTGGTTCATCCAAAAATCGTCCTGTAAGTATCAACTATTGAGGAAACTGAATGTCGCATCCTCTTTGAAATGTCACTTGTTCTTTTTCCAAATCTAATTTTATTTATCCATATTTTCCTTAAATATTTGGGAATAATATATTTGAATAAAAATAATTACCAAATTTTTTTTATCCGTTAAAATTAAATTTCCATAATTTAATTCATGACCATGGTTTTGAAAAACTATTTATTTCTTTCTTCCCATGGTTTTGAAAACCATGTCTTGTTTTGCCCAATTTACCATTTCACTATGAAAAACATTTACTATGTCTTGTTTTTTCCAATTTACCATTTCATTGTGAAAAGAATTTACTGTGTCTTGTTTTTTCCAATTTATTGTTTTACTGTGAAAATGATTTACTAGTTTATTTCCCATGGTCTTGAAAACCATGTCTTGTTTACCATTTTTGGTAAAATACTTTTGATCTTCTTCTTTTGCTTCTGTAAAAACTTTGGATAAAAAATTATCCAAGTCTTCCTTTCAAGTGCATCTTCCCATTTAATTATTTTCCATGGAACTAAACATTAATCTCTTTAATTTGTAAAATTTAAATTTTACCTCTATAAAACCTTTTCACGTTGAGGAAGAATCTCATTTATTGGAAATTCCATAATTATTATTGAAATGCATTCCTGGGAAATATGCCGCAAATAAACTATATGATAAATGGTTGCATTTATTATATCAGGCTTGGGCTGGAGTGGTTTACTCCACACCACTTTTACCCTCCGTATTTACTACATAAGGACAGGTCTCCCCGACCAAACCACTATTGTACATATTGGCCCACCTTCACATAATTAACCTCCACACTAATTTTCCACTCGATATGTATGTGCATCCTCCATCCACCATTTCACTTTTCCACATTATAAATTGAGATTCGTGCCCATGATTTGACGTGATGCCATAAATTAAATATTGGATCAAATATTAATACAAATATTTTAATATTAAAATATTTATATTAATAATAATAAACGCTTTTTCCATTTTTTAAGGACTTTTGTCATATGAGGCTTATCACATGACTTTGTGGATAGGATAAGGGTGCTTAATAAAAGGAATATTTTTTATTTTCAACAAGAATATGAAAATAAGGGTAGAAATGAATGAAGTGATGGAACTAATGGATTTATATAAGATTTAAGCCTAGGTATAGGTTTGGGATATTTGCCAATTTTTTACTCATGAAGGACATGACTATTTTCGATGATCAGTCGAGTGAAGGATTTAGGTGATAGGAGCTTGACAGAGCTGGTGAAAAAGTTTTAAAATGTGAGTGGAAAGATAGCACAAGGACTGTATGCTTTGGGAAAAATTAATGCAAATTGGCATGTGATAACATAGGCTCCAAATGGGGACGATATCCTCCTAGTGAGGTAGCAAAGAACTCATAGAATCGGTCTTGATCCATTGGGATTCTCCAAAAACATGTGTGTGTACCCTGCTTCGACTTGTCACCAGTTTCTGCTGAAAACCAAACTCTGCACACTACTCTCAACTGGATATTGAACATTGAATACACCGCTAAAATATGACTGTACACACTACTAGAAATCCAAACTGAAAAATGCTTGACAAAAAAACTTATTCGCACACTTCTCCCTACCCTAACAATGCTAAAATGAATACTCAATCAAGTGATGCTAAAGTGCCAATGTAGCCAATCAAGCAATTGGCTTCTCGATTTTCCTCTACTCACATTTTTCTTAACCAGGTAGAAAAATGTAAAATATGGCAGCTGAAAACAAAAGTTGAATCCAAAATCTGAGCTTATGAATGAAACAAGTTTCTCCTTCACGGATGACTATAATAGGATGTCCACAGGATCTTGAAAACCATGAAAAAACATTTCTTCTTGATGATCAAAAACAGGAAGAAAAGCCTCATTCATAAGTGTTTGCTGCTCTTGCTCTATTTCTTCAGTTCTCAGAACATTTTTAAATGAAATGGCAGCAATAGGTTTGTCTACTTTTCCATACATCTCAACAAAAAAATTGACACATTCTTGAACATCTTCAGATATGACAACCATATTATGTGCATCAAGGTTATCCTCTTGTTCATCAAACAACTCTGATTTGGTTTTATTAAACTTTTGGAAATTTGCTTGAGGATTGTCATATTGACTTTCAAGTGAATGAAGGGGAATAAGTTCATGTTCATAATATTATTGCAAAAATATAACATCATGAACTATTTCACAGTCTAGAGTTTCCATGGATGCATTTTCAAAACCATGATTTTTCAAATGAATCAAATAAAAAAACTTCCTCTTCATTATCTTTCTGTATTTCTGATTGAAAAGTGGCGTACCTTATTTTGTTGTTTTCCTGAAACTCTATGTAATTTGTTTTTTCACTGCTTGAAGTCTCCATAGATGCAGTTTTAGAATCCTCATCCATGTCTATGACACTTAGAATTTGAACAGCCACATCATTCATAGGGGAAGAAAGACAACTTTGAAACACTTTGTCTTGTGGAATATCTTCATCAAGATTAGGAGAAGGAAAATGACTTTTAACAACAATTTCTTGATCA
>ML782467.1:620101-633217 GCA_009831015.1 Picea engelmannii | reverse complement strand
GAAGCTATATTATATTGCTATTGTATGTAGATGACATGCTTGTTACAGGGTTGTTGTGCCAGGCACTACAACCCACCATTTTCCTTGTAATCCATTTGTAAATTTCTTTTAAAAAATGGAGCCCCTTACATTTTTTGACTTTGATAATCTCTTCCAACAATTTATTTACTTAGCTCTCAAGCTCATCCTTCAAATTTCACTTGCCTCAATTTACATGTCTAGAAAAGAAAACACTTAAAATTTCTTTCAAGACAAGTCTTTAAATTTTGACAAAGTTAATCAGAACTCCTACGATGTACATTGGATGAGTTACCTTTAACTCCTTCGATACATCGGAAAAGTTCCTCCCAACTCCGCCGATCAATGCTAATGAGTTCTTACTCTCCCCTCCGACAAGCCTTCCCATCACCTAAGTTACTTGTAACTCCTCCGATGAAATCAGAGGAGTTAGCGTTATCTCTTCCGATTTCATCGGAGGATTTGTCTCCATCCGCTCCGATAGACTTTGGCACACTTCATGCTAAGTTCTCTGGTGAACATTGGAGGACTTAACCTCAACTTCGTCGATTTTTAAATAACACCTACCCACATTTAATGCACAAAATCACCCAAAAACTTATAAACAGGGATCAAGCTTGGCCCTTTGTTATTTCATTCACCACCAATACAACGAGAGAAGCGCCAAGTGGAAGACACTCGACCTATAGACTACTCAACACTCTCCACATGTCGTCTAGTAGAAAGGTAAGCCATCGATATTCACTTTTCCATTTTTCTTCCAAGTTAGGGTTAGGGTTACCACTATTTTATCTATTTCTTGGCTCTTTCCTAGAAGCCTTGAATCTCCTCACATAACCATTACAACGACCTTCTACACCTCCATTTTAAATCTTGTGCTATTTTCACTGGAAAATCATCAACGTCTTTGCAGTCCCCTCAAAGTTAAACACATTGCCTTTACCTCGTCTCGGCTTTGTGATGTCGGGAATCACTAGTGGCAATTTCATGTCCCTGGCCCTAAACTATTCTCTCCAGCTCTCGTGTCCTACCCAAAAGAACAATGACGATGTTTGTAAGTTCGTCTCTTGATCCAGATTTAGGAGCGGAACGAACTGATTAATAGACTGAATACAATAAATACAGAGATATGGAGAATAACACAAATATCCAGTGAACAATATCTTCTATTAAATAATGAAATAGATTGAGACTGTAAAACTGCAGAACTGAAAACTTGCTCGAATGGTGGTAACTATCTCTAAGAAGAGATGTGGCTGCTACGCGCATCCATCTGAGAAGAATGGATTACAATGATGCTCCATAGGCCTTTTTGATATTACTCATGAATGCCAAAACCCTAGACATCCAAAAAGCTAACCCTAGACATCCAAAAACCTAACCATAGAAGGTGAAATGCCAAAAGTCATGTGGGCCCTATAGGTAAGTTGGTGTAATTTGGTACCTCAACTTCCTAGGGCTGTAACTTTTGCATACGACCTCCATTTTAGGTGCGCAATAACCCGTTGGAAAGGTCTTTCAGAGAAATACACATTCTGTCGTCAAACTTTGACTCTGTGTACAGTTTGACTGTGGCGAGCCAAAGAAACAACGTTTAGGGCCCCAAAACGACCCCGAAAGTACAACAAGATGTGCTGACATGAAAACATACAAAATAAGCCAGTTGGATTAGGCGAGAGGCCACCCGTATCCACCTTGAGGATGTGTGGGGCTTCAGACAACCCCAGAAGTGTAGAACCCACAATTACAAATCAGTACAGAAGAACGTGTTGAACAAAAACGAACACAAGGAGCCAGTTGGAATAGGTGGGTGGCCACCAATATCCACCTGGATCATCTCTCTTTCTGTCTCTCTCTCCCAAACTAAGGATTTCGAATACTTGGGTTAAACCCCACACTCAAGCATAAAGTCGTAAAAGGGTTACCTATTCCTTCACTAATTAGAACCTGACCCTAATTTCTTCAATTTTCAAAAGCTCATCGGATCATTTAATATCAACCCCTCCTATGTATTGGAGTTCATATTAACTCCTTTGATGCAAAGGAGGAGTTAGTGTTAACTTCACTGATCCCCTCACCTTAATCAACAACTTCCACATCAACCTCGCCGATGACATATCACGAACTTTCAAGTTAACTATGGCGATGTACATAAGAACACTTGTTAACAACCCCTCTGATTCACATCGGAGGAGTTGATCTCAACTTCCCTGATTTTCTTTAGTAATTGAATCCTTAACTCAAAAAAATTCTCAACAACTCTGTCGGTGATTTTTGGAGCCCTTAACACCAACTCCCTCGATCGACATCGAAGAATTTGTTAACAACTCCTTCAATTTACATCGGAGGAGTTAAGATCAAGCCCTCCGATTTTACCTTATGAGCACGTTTTGAGTCATTTTCTTCCCCAATCTTCACCAAATTTCTCACCATGCCTTCCATCATTTTATCATCTTCGAATGATGACCTTGCACCCAATATAAGATCAAGTGAATCATCAGGTACTTGAATAGAATAGAGAAGTCTTGATGCCATTTATAACTTTGCATTCATACCGATCCTATGTTTTTTTGACAGGTTCATGCATGTCTCCTAAGAAAAGGGCAACGAGTAAAGCGCCAAACACCAAGGCCTCTGCCAACGACCGACAAGATGAAGATGAACTAGAAGTGGTGGGAGATATGTACGATGACACCTTGGGACTTCTAGAAAAGGAAGGAGAAATACTCAAATTTGGAAATGTATACCAAAGGTTCAAAAAGTAAATCTTCTCCATCAACATCGAGGATCAGTATCACACATCCGACTCCTAAGTACCTTTTTAAGGGATGGGGCATAATTTTTTCGCTTACCTTCGATGAATATGGTATCAAGGAATATTCCCTTTCTCTTGATGGATAGTCTCGATGCATGTCAGATATCTCGAACTACGGTTATGATCCATTCGACATCTAAGGTTCACCAATCTTACTGGACCTCACTCAACTCGTTAACCCATTGAATATTAACATGCGCCATCACACTGATATTCTTAGTCAACAACAATTCACCATATCACCGTAGAGCGCTTAGGCTTGCTCGACTAGAGGATGACAATTGTCCCTCTCCTATAGTCCAAATAAAATACTTAATCAATATTTCGTAGAATACCATTCTTTGGCAGTTAAATACTTAAACCTTATTAAGGATAATTATTCTCCACAACTAATTATCCAATAATTAATTTTTGCTTAGCCTAATACCATGGCCCAGTAATTACTGAGGTTTTTACTTTCTTTTTTCCCCCTTAGAAGTAGTTTAGCACTGATTCAATTAATTACTCATATGATAATTATGAGTAATTATATCATAACACAATGAGATTAATTTCTCCATAATATACTTAAGTTGATTAATCTTAATTAAGGTATATAATTCAATCCCTCCTCGACACACAACTCCATGCCAAATTTTCACGTAATTTAACACATACACACACATACACATTTATTTAATGGGGAAATGATTAACCATATTCAATTTACTATTTATTATTACCAACTTGTTCTTTTATTAATTATATTATAGTATAATTAAACATATCAAATGATCACTTAGGATTATTAATATCTATTAATACCCAAGCCTCTGGACTTCGAAGAAATTCCTCATCATGCTTTTATAAACCCAAATCTCCAGAACACCAGAATTCCAAAGAGGGTTCCACTTAGGTTATATTATGATGCAATATGATATTAATTATACTACATTATGATGTAAATAAATCACATCAAACATTTATTATAATCAATCACATCAATATAACTTCGTTTTATTTAAATGTGTTTAATATTCATGCAAACTTTGGAATGCGAGGAGGTAGGTTTGGGCCTTCAGCCCTTTTTGCTTGTTCCTTCTATCATCCCCAAGCATGTGGAGTCCCGAAGCCCTGAACTACCAGAACTCCGGAGTCTTGAAGTCCCGAAGGGTTCACACTTACACATGACTTTGCATTAAATAATAAATTTAAAAAGGAAGAAGGGTTGGTACTTTGTCACATACTAATATCATAATAATTCAATTAATATATATAATATTAAACCTTTTTGGAAATTGCGTCCAGGATTATAAAATTTCAAATATTATATTAATATTTAAAAAGAGTTGGCTTCATTCATGTGTAACCATTTTAATAAACCCTAAAATAATATAATATATTATATTATATTCCTCGAAAATTACGCCCAGGTTTTAAATTCTCCAATATTATATTTAATAATTGAAAAGAGAGAGAGAGTGTTCTCCAAGTCAATCTCCTTCGACACTTCCACACAACTCTTCATTCTCAATTAACCCGGAATTCCGGAGTCCTGAAAAGGACCCACTTGTAATTACATTGTGGTTTAAATCCAATGAAATAATTTGGATTATAATATAATATATATTGTATTAAAGCTATATTGTATTGAATTATGTTAATTGATCACTTTAAATACAATAATTTAATTAATTGTATCTCTTACCTTTACAACCTTGCACAAGGAAAGAAAGGGTTCGGGCATTCAGTTACTTTGGCTCGTGGAATCCCATCACCCAAACATCCCAGAGCTCCAGAGCTCCAAACTCCCGGAGTTCTGAAGACCATGGGATGGTTAAAGCATTTGGTCACCATTTATTCCTTGGTGCATTTGACATTAAAATTATAATAAATATATTCTCTATGGTCTCAGGTCTTTTACACTCCAGGGGCTTTAACCTCCATTTTCAGAATAATAATAATAATAATAATAATAATCATATGTATATAGACATATATACATATATTTCCACAGTCTTACTCAGTTTTGTTACCTTGAAGATTTAAAGGAAAATTATTTTCTCTTTCATAAAATTAAGGAAAGAAAAAATATAGTTTGCATGCTTTATAAAGAGAGTTAATAAAATTTTATATTTGAAGGAAATTTCTCCTTTTTGGAAATTAAAAATATAATTATAATCTCCCCTTCTCGTGTGTAAATGAGTAGAATTTTATTTCCTTATTACCGTGCTTTACTACTCTTACCAAATTTAAGTAAAATGGTTCTAATACAAAGATTTACCCCCACAATAAATTCAGTGTTTCTACCACGATTTACTGCCCACCAAAATTTAAGGGGATTCTTCCCAAATTTAGGAGATTTAACACAATTTAAACACAAATTTTTGTTTATGCCCCAAATAGAATTTTGAGAACTTTTGTATTTTAATTCATTTAGACCAATTTCATGTTTATGTTCTAATTATTTTTCTTCAATAATTATTTATAAGGAACTTTAATGTTTTCCCATATTTGAGATTATTTCCTAAAGTTCACACATATATGATATCCTCTAACTTTTCTAGCATATGATTTGAGGACATACTAAAATGGAGCACTATTATGCAGAAAAATCACTCTTCTTTCAGATGTGTTATAAAGATTTTTAACTATCCAGTCATCATTTCCCAAGCATGCATTAAACTGCACAACACTGTGAATCACAACATTCACTCCCATAAATCTTATTTAGCACATAGATAGTCAAGAGATAAGAAATTAAATCAAAAGAGATTCTACTAAGACATTCTCTTTATTTTGCTTAAATTTCTCAAGTCACTTTTGTCAGAAATTAAACTTACATAGTTCTAAAACATAGTATAAAATTTTCTCTGATCTAAACACTACATAGATTTAACCAAATATACTTATCTAGAAACCAGATAGTGATGCAACTGCTGAAAGGGGTGCCCTTTTCCACCCAATCGTAGGCACAACAACTCCTGGAATGATTTACCATTGACCACCCCCTAGCGAGATCATGATGCTTTGAGAGAGATTCTTCATTCTGTTCATCAACAACCAGGGACAGAGGCTACTCTGCTCCTCCCACAGGAACTTGGCAGATCAATTTTCTCTCCACTGAGCAAGAGGGTCTGCAACGAGTGCTTCCTTAGTCACTCATATTCTCTGCAACCCTGTTTATCAACTTGGAATGAAAACACTGCCCAACAAATTTTTGTACCCAGAACAAATTCATTTTTCAGTTCTCTTCAGAACCAGAGAGCTGCACATGCTCTCCCTCCAAAAATGGTCACCATACCCATTCCTCTTTCCTCCTCTTTTCTTCCCACGAATTTCCTTCCTTTTCTTGCCTTCCTCAACAATATTTCATGGGTCAAAATCCCCATTTCGTGGTCAGGTCATGAAGTTTTTCAGATGGGTACTCTGCCCATCTCCTCATTGACTCTTGAGGAGGACTTCCCAACTACCAGCCTGAATGGTAATTTATTTTTTTGGGTCAGAGGACTGTTCTGGGTCTGAATAATTTAAATCTAGTAGAGTACTCCTATGGTGGGAATCATCTCAACCATTGTTGGTTCCCCTCACCATCTCTCTCATACATCACGATCTACCTTGGAAAACCCCTTCAACAATTATGTAACACTTTCCATTTTATTTAGTAACATAAATATATACATTACCTTTTATAACAAAAAGGTTCATCAATCCCAACATCCACATATATTCAATATGCCCATAGTATTTTAGCAGGTTATAGTTATATTTACAAGTTGGGGGAAACAAGGTTATTACAATCAGGATGAATTAAAAATCTTCAAGAACATAAAAAAATCCAGAATATTTAGGGTAGCATCCTGCACTACCATATTCCCTTGTGCAGATGCCATCATCTGGATCCTAAAAAATATGGATTCGAGAGACATATACGTCTATAACGCCATGAAAGAACCCATAGCATCGTTTTGACCGGAATACCTGGAAAGATTCTATCACATTGAAAAGGGGATTCAAAAGTTGGACAACAAACTCCTCGATGAGTTTAAATACACACCCAAAGGCCTATTCCCCAAACGGTACAAGGCAGACAAGTAGTTCAAGCATAGACCTAAGGGAGGGTACCCCACGAGCGCTCTAAGGAAGACTTACCAATAGATGGTGGCCATGATTTGCAGGTTATATGGGGAACCATATGCTTCTCATTTCCCCTTGTCTTACATGCCACTAATCTATTACTGCACAGATGAAATATTGTCATTTAATTGGGATAACATCCTATCAACCAACCTAACGATCAATATAAATGCAATAGTAGAAGCTCAACCGAGAACTTTTCCAAGTTTCCACATGTCTTTCTACCTCTTGGATATCATGTGCATCACCCACCAGTACCTGAACATGGGATGAAAATGGAAACCCTCTGACGAGCCCATTGATGTTTATTGCAAAGTGCTTTGGGAGCACAAATACATAACATAATATCAGAAGATCTATGAACATTTTCTGGCCCCTTTGTATGAATTTATATTCTGCAAGACCAACCCATGTATGACTGACAACGTTATCATGGTCATAAAGTGGATTTGGGACTGGTACCTTATGGAGCATGGTACCTATATCATAGTGTACGATGCCACTAAACCCACACATCTTCTCCATAGCTTGTATTGAATAAACTGGTACTCCAAGAAGTAGCATATTAGATAATAATATATGGAGTAGGAGGAGTGCTCTACCAGGGAAAGAAAGCAATATGGCCGCCACTTCCACTGTACATTGGGCTCTTCTCATTTTCAAACACCAAGCAAGCACATGATGAAGTATATATCTTTCTCTCATATCATTTTGGAGAGGAAATATTTAGAAGACACGACCCTAAATGAGTCATAAAAGACCATTTCAATAAAGTAGGATTTCCTTGGGAGTACACGACATATATTTGCGACGAAAAAACTATGATGATGCTATCTTAGAGAGACGAGGTCAGGCTATAGAGAGGATTGTGAACAAATAAAGAGAAAAAGAAGAAGCCCGGGAAAAAGCAGCAGAAGGAGCAACAGGAAGATCATCCCCCACCTTCGCCTCTGTACACTTAGGATCAACTAAAGGAGAAGAAGAAACACCGACAGATAAGAAAATAAGAGGAAAAGAAAAGGTCCACAAGAAAAGGAATGATGCTGCCAAGAAAAAATGAAATATTGAAGCAAAGAAAGCCAAGGCCGAGGCAAAAGAAAAAACAACAACACAAAAAGAGATCGAACGGAAAGTGGTAGCAGAAAAGGTAGCAACTAAAGCAAGAGAAGCTGCAGGAAAAGGAAGCCAAGGAAGCAATGGATAAAGTGACTAATGAAGAGAGACAAAAGATAGGTGCTGAGGTGAGAAATGATCGTAATCAACCAATGTATATTGATATCCAAGAAGTGTCAACAGCGGGCACCGAAACAAATGCACCATTCGATAATCTAGGATTGGAGCTTTGGGCTCCATTTCAGCCAATTGAAGTCCCAAATTTGGAGAGCTTCACTTATGACAACAAGACTGGGAATATCAAGCAAGAACAAGTAAAGAAAGTGCCAATAGCTCAAGGGATGCCAATCTCGGTCCTCACACAAGTTCCCATAACAGGGGATATTAGGGAAAATCCCATAACTACCACTATAGCTAGCACCACATTCATGAGACCCAATGAAGACAATATTAGAAGGTTCTGCCAACAAAATCAAGAAAATGAGGAAATAATCAGGGAATTGGAAGAAAGAGTCCAACAAGCAAAAGTCGATGAAAACAATATGAAGAGTTTCAAAGGCAATGTTGAAAAAGTTAGGAAAGAACTGGAAGAGGCTATTATAGACATGTATGCTCAGTTACACCTCTTCCAACAAGCAACTGGCACAATCATAGAGCAAAATAGTCAAATACAAGAAAAAATTACTCAGTTCAACACGATCCGAGAAGACATCAACGATATTGACAGGTGGATTGCAGAGAATCCTGATGCAGTAGCTGAGCTATATCAACCATCAACCTCAGAGAGGAAGAAAAATATGTATTTACTAGACTGCTACATACAAGCCGGGCAAAGAGCAGATAAAGAGGTCACCAAATCAATGGCCATATGCTCTAAACTACACAAGGCCATGCATGAGTTAATTAAAGGGATTCGACTACCTCAATTAGATGAGCTTGGTAAAAATATGGTCACGAAAGAACTAGTAGACAAGATGCACGATAACACAAATAATAGAAGATCAGTCATCGAAGCTGCCACCACAATTACTACAGATCTGATAGAGCAACATATTCTACAACCTATCAAATTGAATACCATGATACCTACATTCATGACAACACTGTTAAATGAAATGAGCACCCTCGAAGATAACATAGCTATGCATAATGCAACACTGGAAGAACTAGCTTATCATAGAATCATATCTTTGTTTGATGAGCTAGAAGTGTGGACAACATACCTCAGGGGCAAAAGTTCTTGAATAAAGACAAAATAACAATAACAAATTGCTATTACCCACCTCTTATTTTGTCTTTTTCTCAACCATCTTCAATTTCTTTATTGTACACTTGTTACTAGGAAAAAGGAAACCAAACAATTTTTGTAACAACTTCTTTAAGAAGAATCCAAAGAGTTATTGGTGAGTAAAAAATTATTGTATAAAAGAGGGAAGATGCCCATTTTGTAAAGGGATCTTCAAGCACTATATAGACCGAAGAATTAATTCAAGAACTTATACTATGCTAATGAATATTGAGAAGCCCTCAGGGCCAATTTTATGCAAGAAAGAAGAATTTATGTGTGAAACTGTCTTTGCTATGAACTATTTCAAGTGGGATGTATGTTGTTCACATGGAATGTAAGGATTCTTGTTTGCTTCTAGACTGATATTATGCACTCTATGTTATTCTACAGTTTTTATTATTCTTTCACATATCTTTAAGTCCTGAGATTGTTGAGTTGTTAACGTATGCAAAAATATAATTGAGATTGTTCTGGTTATATGTATGTATGCACTTGTTTCTGATTCTGCATTTCCATTTTGGCTACCTATGTGGGGGTCTTATGCAGAGTTTGGTTTAATTTACAACTCACCTGGTTACTTTAGTAAGCTCCTATCTAGGATAGGTTAGGATAGATTAGTAATGGATTAGTTTGCTTTCAATACATAATATTCATTTACATATTTTCATTGCATACCCATTCATCATCCATCTTCATCGGTAGACCGGACCGCAACATGTAAAACCCCAAAAATAACAATGGTAGTCGAGCCAAATTCTGGATGGTTCTCCAAAACCAAATGATGCATAGTCTAGTTGGGACCATGTACCGGGGAGTACCCCTTACTGTTGTTGGGAAAATTCTGCTCTGTCAACAAGGGTTTAACATGCAATATATAAATGTGCTCAAAAGGAAATTAGCTAATACATTTGCGATGAAGGATTTGGGTGCTACAAGAAAATCCTTGGTATGAGATTAACAAGAGACATGAAAAATCACAAATTGACATTGTCTAAGGGAGAGTACATAGAGAAGGTGCTGGAGAGGTTTAAAATGTAGAATGCAAAACCTGTTAGTACACCTTTGGCCAACCATTTCAAATTAACCAAAGAAAAGTGTCCCAAGACACATGAGTAGATAGAATACATGTTTAGGTTCCCTTATTCATCAACAATTGGCAGCTTGATGTATGCGATGGTGTGGTCAAGACTAGATATTGCACATGCAGTGGGAGTTGTGAGTAGGTATATGGACAGTCCATGTAAAGAACATTGGGAGGAAGTAAAGTGGATTCTAAGGTATTTGAGAGGTACTACTACTCATGCAGTATGTTTTGTAGGTTCAAACACTGTTCTACATGGATATGTTGATTCAGATATGGTAGGGGATAAAGATAGTAGGAGGAGCACCATAGGGTATGTTTTTACTGTAGGTGGAATAACGGTAAGTTGGATTTCAACAACAAAAGAAAAGTATGTTGTTGATACAGAGGCTAGTAAAGAGATGATTTGGTTATAGAGGTTTATGGAGGAATTGGGAAACCAACAAGAGAATAAAAGGTTGTACTGTGACAATTAGAGTTCCATTTATCTTGTAAAGAACTCAACCTTCCATTCTAATACTAAACATATACAACTCAGGTACCACTTCATACGATCCGTTTTGGAAGATGGATAATTGAATTTGGAAAAGACACATATTAGTCAAAATTCTACACACATGTTAACAAAGGTAGTAACCATGGAGAAACTGAGTTCTTTCTCAGTTTCAGTTGGCCTTCAAGAATGGAGGTGAAGATGTGAAACTTTCCAGGTCCAAGGTGGATCAAGTCCAGTAGGTACAACAACAATGGAGTTGCTATGATCAGTCTCCAAGCAGGAGATTGTTGGTTGTTGAGCTTGATTATCTTCCTGATTCAGAGGTCTCATTTTAGCCATCTTTGGATCCCATTTCGTAACGGGTGTGGGGGGAATTGCCCTCCCACATCTTTCGTCAAGGGGGAATCAACAATATTTTGGATCCCCCCTGGCAGGGGTTCAGTGGTAGTGCCCCCAAAGAGATTTTTTTGGGAAAATTACCTTGCAAAATATTGTAATTTTGTAGTCAATCTGAACTGTTCATCATTAGGTTGCAGATCTGATGGTAGAAGTTATGCTAGAGTTTTTTTCCCTAGAAGGAAATCCTATTTTATGTATGAGGGAATTGTATTGTAGCTGTGCATCTGAGTGAATATTGTATTCTGAGAGATGAGACTGTGAGAAAAAAAGAGGAAATTGCAACAGGTATGTTGTAGGTTGTATCCCTTCATTTACTGGATAATAATAAACGAAGGACTAGCAATTTCTCTGGTGGACATATCCCATATTGGGTGTGTTAATATTATGGTAGCTTCGGGAGGTATGAACCTCTATTGTGACCTATGACGAGACTAGAATCCTCCGGAAGGAAGCAAAGAATTAAAGGAAACCCTAGACAAGTTGTCGGCTGAACAAATATATTTAAATTGAATTTATTAATGCCCAGAAGGAGAAGTCGGCCCCAGTTAGACTGGCCAATCCACTATAAATAAAGGGCACCAGTTTCATTATTTCACATCTCAGTAGTTGCAGTGAGAGCTAAGTCTACGCAGGCAGTTGCAGGCAGCAACAGTTTGGTGCACAAGTTTCTAGGAGAGCTGGGAAAGTGGTGCGCTAGATTCTGGGTGGGATCATATGTTCAGTTTAGTTTCTATTCTCTTGCTTGGTGCATTTATCCTCTCTTGGCTATTGATTTCTACCAGGATTCTCTTCTCGGTCAAGGTGAAGGTGCTCGGAGGGTGGCTTCGACCTGTGGTTGGGTGACGAGGGTATCGTCAATGGTTAAATGAGCACAATCCTCTATATTCTAACAAGTTATGGGCCCACACCCCTTCAGTCAGCCTAAAACACTGGAAGGAAACATAACCACTAGGTATTGAGCTCATTGAGGAACTGCCACTAGGGTTACTAGCAGGAGCAGCTTCCAAAGAACTGCAGCTAGGGTCACTAGCAGTAGCAGTTGTAGAAACCCTAATTCTCAGATCCGACACCTTGTGATGGAGCATATTGCTCAAGGAGAAGATATTCAGATGCACTCTAACTCAGCGCACCTATTGAATTTCTCAGAAGAAAGAAATGACGAAGTTGAAGTTTTGGATCAAGGCATGACCAGTTATCAGTCAACCGAAGACATGTGCTAAACAATCAGTCTATTACATTACTCAACACTTACCGGGACAATTGAAGACGATATGTGGATAATCGACAGTGGAGCTTCCAGACACATGATGGGAGATCAAGCTAGACTTTCAGATCTAAATGAGAAAAAGACATCGTACAAATTGGAGCTTGGAGACAAAAGCACCTACCTCGTCGAAGGATTTGGACAAGCCTCCATCAAATTGGAATCAGGTAATCATGTTCACTTAAGCAATGTTCTATATGTACCTGGTTTAGAAAAGAATCTTGTATCAATATCATGTTTAGAAGACAAAGGAAACATAATAGCCTTCATAGATGAAAAAGAGTTATCATGGCATATGGATTCCCGCATAGAAGATGCTAGGGTTATTGGAAGACGTGAAGGGAATCTATATAGACTACTAGAATGAAATGAAGAAGCCCTATTACATGACGAAGTCAACCCTAATGAGCTTTGGCATAGAAGGTACACTCATATCAATTATCAAGCACTACCTTTTCTCAGGAAGATGGTTGAAGGGATACCAGAATTGAAGTTTACACACGAAGGAATTTGCAAGGGATGTGCC
>ML782467.1:597881-611544 GCA_009831015.1 Picea engelmannii | reverse complement strand
CGGGAAGACCAGTCACACTATGTGACTTATATAAATGCAATTTATATCATAAGTTTTGTAAAGAGATTTATGTAATTGGTTTTAATGTTGTAATGTAAACATTAAGGGAGGATTGAGGATATCATATGTGACGATCTTCCTAGTTACGTGGATAACCTCTTATAACAAGTGTAATTTTTTTTTTTTTTTTTTTTTGTTGTGCGTGTGTGTGCATGCATACAAGGATAATAGATCAGCCAACAGAATAAAAGATTGACTACCCGCTAGTCCTACCCTGCAATGGTTAGGACCTCCAAAACACATAAGCAATGCTCAAGCCCAGGTTCCCATCGATTTTAACCATTTAAGGTCATAGGGCTGGCGACTGTTCTGAGTAACACGGAGGTGTCTACAACCCGCCCGCAGACCATGACTTATAAACTAAACACAAAACTTAACCATCGAGAATTGCAACAACACGGATATCTACAATTAAGGCATTTCACGATATTTTGTTGAGAGATTCTAAAATAAGTTTAAAATAAGTTTTTTTTGTACAATTCTATTTTCTAAATTGATATCAGAGCAAAGTGTTCTGGGCTTAACTCCCTTATAGAAGGGCTCAGGAAAATGCGAATAGAATAGATTTTTGTGTGAGTTTGACAGTGAGAATTTCTATAATTGTGCGACAGATCTGATGTCACGAAGAGAAGCCCAGCAACTGTGAAGCTACAAGAAAAGGAGCCACAATTTAATATTTGAATCGTGAGTCGGTTGAAGGAGAATCAAGTTATATATATTCACCGACAGCAAATTTAAGAGCCCTTGTCCAAGAATAATTCCGCCAGGTAGAAGGTCGATGCAACTTCCAATTAGAGTTATAGCTGCTGCGTGAAAGGAAAAACAAGAACAACTGAGGAATACATTGAAAGAAAGAGGTGAAGAAAATCTTAATTTCCCTCGTCTCTTGCTGATATATCTAGCTCATGAATGAGTCTATTCCAACATCGTGTGGGCCATCGTTTTCACATTCGTTAGGAAGCAGCAATAAAAATTAAAAATCGTGCGTTCAATTTTTATGAGATGGAATTGGAGTAGTACCAGATTCGAATTCAACTCGAGCAATTGGATCATTGGCGGTCAATCTTCATTTCTTTCATCATTAACATCATTGAAATCTGCAACAACCGCCGATACAAGTGAATTTGCATTTTTCTTCGTTTTTAATTGGAACAAAAATGCAGTCCTTTATATATGAATCGATGATGCACTTGGAAAACAATTTCCGCAATGGTACTTCTTCTTATACCTTCCTCAGTCTAGTTTGATTCAATGGGACAACAATAGCAACAATGATGTAGAATCAACAACAATAGTAACTAGTGTCATATATTTTCTTAATTAACGTAATCAGTGTATGTTTGAAGTAGTATTTGGGTTTGTTAAAAGAGAATTACATCATTTGATTTGGTTGGTCTATAATTTGATTCTTCTATAATTTGATTTGGTTGATAATTTAACTCCACCCTTTAATAATCAGAATACAACAACACCAATATCCTTATATCTCTTTATTCAATTTCAAGCTAGGTATAGAATGAAGAGGGTATCAGACACACTCAAATAACAAATAACAGGGAAACGACTTCAAAAACTAAGAGAATATGTCCATAAAAACAACAATATCAAGATGAAGAACTATGTCTGTGTGTCGGCAACTCGTATAAATATGTCATGAATGCAAGGTCATACATGCGCACATGGAAGCTCAAACATTACCTCAATGCGTTATACACAAGGAAGGTGTATTAGCCCTGATATCCCTCTCGGTAGCTCCAACATTTGTTCACCATATCGAAATGTATGGACTTTCTTAGCACTGCATACGTTTTTGGGAAAGAACCTTTATTAAATGAATTCGAGGCCGTTTATGCACCTGTGCATAGGCATGCATAAGAGATCTAAAGAGAATAAAACTCTTGTCAAACGCTCGACCACTTATAACCAGAAACATTAGCAGTCACATATATTTCAAGCTACAAAACTAGAAGGATAACAATCCAATCCACAATTTATTATAGTTCACCTGAACTTTGGACCGCCACACTAGAGCCTCCAAATTAGGACATGAAGAGAAAGAGACTACCGGTTCTCCTTGTACGCACAAGTGGCCTCTCGCGACAAATCGATCAAGATATGGAATACCCTTGGAGAAATCAAATACTAGCTAAGTATGAGATCAATGTAAGCATATCTATAGTAAATGCTAGGCTACAGTAGCTAGTAAAGGAGAGGAAATCATGGAGGCTACAGTAGCTAGTAAAGGAGAGGAAATCATTGAGCCCATCAATCAAAATAAGGTAGAGCCAAAGGAGACTGCACAAATAAAAGAGTCAGATTCATAAACGGAAATCTCATCAGATAAATAACAAGAACTTTCTACAGAGGATTTAAATCGACTTGTTCAGGAGAAAGAGATTTCATTGAAGGAAAAGCACAAAGAGATTAAGGTGATGAAAGAGCAGGTTCTTCGGAGTATGCAGAGTAGATAATCTCATAGATAGGGGCAAGGCGTGAGGTGGAAAGCACAAAAAGTTCGGATACAGAACTATGCCAAGAGCCTCTTAGACGTTGCTGATAACTTGTCAAGCGCATCATCTGCTGTTAAAGAAAGATTTAGAAAGCTAGATCCTTCTAAATATTCAAGTGGAGCAATGCCACCATTGAAAACTGTTTTGGAAGGAGTGCCGATGACTGAAATGAAACTTTCAGATGTGTTAAAAAAACATGGAGTTGAAAGGTTTGATCCACTAGATGAATAGTTTGATCCTCAAACACAAATGGAAGTATTTCAAGTTCAAGATGCCAGTAAGCAGCCTGGCAGTGTGGCCGTGGTTTTGAAACTTAGCTATACGCTTCATGACAGAGTAATACGTTCTGCTGAGGTTGGTATTATGAAGGCCGTTGGAAGTGAAGCTGCAGGAAATTCTAAACTGTCTCTGGCTGAAAGCAGATTATGGTATACATCCAGGTGGTGGGATTTTTACTGGGTAAGACAAAGATTTGCAGAGCTGGGAAATTTCTTTTCATTAGTATCAACAATATGACATTTAAGTATTGTTTTTGTTATTTTAGTGGATTTTGCTATTTTAAACGGTTTTCTAAATTAATATCAAGTGAAGAGATTCTGTATACTATGTATATGAATCATTGATTAATTTCTGTTTTTTAAGAATCTATATACATTGCTTTACTTCACAGATTTAAAACATATACTACTAACATGTATGAGGTTCATAATGAACAGAAGTTCATAATTCATCATCACAGTTCACCTATAGTTGACATTGTTGACATTGGCATACCTGAGCTCATGTATTTTTATAAGCAAATTGAAAATACAGGACTCAATTTGGTTGGTCTATATGATTTGTTTTGGTTAGTCCATATTTTGATACTCGAGCTTCCATAATTTGATTAGGTTGATTAACAATTTAAAAAAATAATTTCTTGGTGGGTTGCTTGATATTTTAATAATTTAATAATTTATTTTGGATGATTAACAATAAAAAAAATTGTATTATTTAATTTGGTTGGTCCATATTATTTGATTTGATGATGTTTTCCTGATTTGATTTGGTTGATTAATAATTTAAAAAAATTGATGATGTTTTCTTAATTTGATTTGGTTGATTAACAATTTAAAAAAAAAATTAATGTTTGATATTTTCATAATTAAAAAAATATTAATGTTTGATATTTTCATAATTAAAAAAATATTAATGTTTGATATTTTCATAGTTTGATTTGGTCAATTAATAATTAAAAAATAATTTTAATAATTTCTTTTGTTTGATGTTTTGATAATTTGATTTTGATTAGATTTGGTTAATAATCTAAAAAGGAATTTAAATTATTCCTTTTGTTGGATTAAAAAGGGTATGCAAAGAAATTATAGTTATGGGTTCCATAATTTTATATTTGGTTAGTTAACAATCCAAAAAGGATTGCATAATTTGATTTGGTTGGTTAACAATCTAAAAGAGAATTGCATCATTTGATTTAGTTGGTTCATAATTTCATGCTTTTATAACTTGATTTCTTTAGTTAACACTTTCAAAAAGAATTTTAATCATTTTATTTATTCAATGTTTTTATAATTTGATTTTTATTTGGTTGGTTAACAATTTTAAAAATTATTTCAATCAAGGGTATGTTAAGAAAGAAACTTTGATGTTTCTATAATTTGATTTGGTTTGTTAATAATCTAAAAAATAATTTAAATTATTTCATTTGTTCAATGCTTTGATAATTTGATTTTGATTTGGTTGGCTAACAATTTAAAATAGAATTTAATTATGTTCAATGCTTTGATAATTTGATTTTGATTTGGTTGGTTAACAATCTAAAAATTAATCATTCCATTTGTTTAGTTTAAAAGGTGTATGTAATCATTTCAATTGTTAAATGCTTCCATAATCTGATTTGATTTTGATTTGGTTGATTATTAATCTAAAAAAGAATTTTAATCATTCTAACTATTCAATTGAAAAGGGTATGTTATGAAACTACAACAATCAAGATATACTAATTTTTTTAAAAAGAATTTCAATCATTCCAATTATTCAATTCAAAAAGGAATGTTATGAAACTACAACAATCAAGATATACTAATTTCTTAACTATATAATGTAGCAAGTGTTACTTCAACGAATTATAATGTAAACATTTTTCATTTTATCAACATTAGTATTATTTTTGAAAAAAATGTTACATGGAGTAATAAAAGTCTTATGAGTAGGTAATAATGAGGAGTGTGTGAACTATGAAAACAACTTCAACACTATCAAAATATTGAAGTTGGATTAAGCATAAAACAACTAAAAAAATACTTGACGATAATTGAAATTATAAATCATAATGAGCTACTTGATGAGAATTGAAATTATAAATCATAATGAGGAATTTGTACACGTATGACCCCAAATACAAATTGAAATTATAAATCATAATGAGCTACTTGATGAGAATTGAAATTATAAATCATAATGAGCTACTTGATGAGAATTGAAATTATAAATCATAATGAGGAATTTGTACACGTATGACCCCAAATACAAAACAAGAAGTGGGTCCATCATGTTGTTTTTTCAAGTACAATAGATAATAATACTTTTATTTTTGAATACTAGTAATTATTTGAGATGATATGATTCTTCTTTACACTTTTATTGTATCATTAACAAATTACACTTTAGAAATTTAACGAAACAAATGTAGTGCAATAGTAGAATAGTAGAACAACAAAGATCACATGAACTTCTGTAGCAGCAGAATAAACTTGGCCCAATAGCTTTGCCCTTTAATAGCAACAATAGAAAATACTCACACGTGCAAACTAGGATAGAGAGAACTATCACACGCTTGAATAATGGCAACATATAGACTAGCACAACCACTAACTCACGACTGAGAATGCCGAAAGGTAGCGGCTGAGAAGTTTGATGAGCGAGATAGAGAGAGATCGAGTCTGCTGTTAGGGATCGTGATAGGGATTCAGTCCGGGTCCTTCCCATTGTGGTGGGGGAAGAAGTGGGGAAGTGCCCGCCCATGCATGTTAGTGGGTGGAGTGATTGACAAATTACACAGCAGGGAGGCTCGATCGGTGATTTATAATCCTAGAATGATGTTGCCTGCGGTCAATTCGTGTGACGAGCTTCCAATATACTGAGAACGCGTGCTCCCAATATAAAACGTTTGTGGTAATCCATCTCTGGTAATATGAAATGTTTGGCTGTAGTGGGTTGATAAATGGAACGTGGCAATTACATATTGTTATAGTAATTTTTTAATGTGATTAGGTAAATGTTAAAAAGTAAACATGTTAACGGATGCCTTGATAAATGCAAGAAAGTTATGAACAATAAATCTGATCCATTGATTTTGGAGGACGACTAAGAATATGCCAGCATCTTCAATGCATAGCCATCAGATTAGGGTTTAAGGTTAAATAAGGTTAAAAGATCATTAATTGTACCCATTGTCAATAGGTGTACGCCTTTCGGCGTAATCACCAAGAAGCTCTGTGTTGACTGAGTAAAATGAGCCAAATCATTACTTATTTAAATTGGAGAAGTGATCTTTCAAGAGGCACCTTTTTGTGAGGTGACTTTTTAACTTTTACAAATAATTCTAATTCTTTTTCTTTACATAAATACTAATTTTTTTTTTGACTTTACAAAATACATTATGAAGATCAATTATTCTTTTTCTTTACATAAATACTAATTTCTTTTTGACTTTATAAAATACATTATGAAGACTAACCATAGTTACAATTTCAACACTCCCTCTTAATTAGGAAGGTATTCATAACAACTGACCAATTTTATCTAATGATATCATCAACTGCATCATATATGAGCCATAATTCATCTCGCATGGTGCACATCAAGTCAAATCATCCACTGTATCACCTCTAAGTCGTACTAGCATGATGCTTCTGCATCATATCTAAGCTGTACTGGCATGATGTGGATTATCATCTACATCATCTCTAAGTTGTACTAGCATGATGCTTCTGCATCATATCTAAGCTGTACTAGCATGATGTAGATCAATGCCTCTACATCATCTCTAAGCTGTACTAACATGATGCTATTGCATCATATCTAAGCTGTACTAGCAACAATGCATCATATCTAAGCTGTACTAGCATGATGCGAGTCAGGAAACTATATCATCTCTAAGATGTACTAGCATGATGATAATGCATCATATCTAGGCTATATTAGCATGATGCGACTCCATACATCTGTATCATATCTAAGTTGTACTAGCATGATGCAAAATCATCATATCTAAGCTATACTAGCATGATACACATCAATACTCCCTCTCAACCAAGGGAACAATCTCTACAAGTCCCAACTTGTCCCTGAAGTATACAAACTTCCCTTTGGACAAGGGCTTCGTCAGAATATCCACTATCTGCTCATCGGTGGAGATATACTGGAGTTTTATTTCTCCCTTCTAGACTCGATCACATATGTGATAATACTTGATATCAATGTGCTTCGACCTGTCATAGAACACGAGGTTCTCTGAAATCTTCACAGAACTTTGATTGTCATAGAATATCATAGTCGAATCCAACACCCGATCAAATAGTGCAAAAATTAACTTATGGAGCCATACTACTTCCGTACAAGCATTACATGCTACAATTTACTTTGCCTCTACAGTACTGAGTGCCACTGACTGCTGTTTCCTGCTAATCCAAGATATCATGGCTGAGCCCAAACTGAAACGGGTACCCGAAGTACTCTTTCTATCATCCACACTCCCTGCCCAATCAGATTCTATATATCCCTGTAGCTATACATAATTGTTTGAGACATATCTCAAACCATAATTCAGTGTCCCACGTAAGTATCTCAAGATATGTTTTGCAACTATCCAATGCTCATGTCTAGGCTCCACCTGGAATTGGCTCAATTTGTTTTCAACAAAGCATATGTTCGACCAGGTATTCACCAAATACATCAATGATCCAATCAACTGTCTGTACATGGACGGATCAACCAGTTCAGAGTCCGAGTCTCTCAACTTTTTCAAATTAGTCACCATGGGAGTAGCCATGGATTTGCAATCCATCATCCCAAACTTCTGAAAAATCTTTACTGCATACTTCCCTTGACCTAGGAATATTTCACCAGGCTTTTGCCATACCTCCAGTCCCAAGTAATAATGCATGAGGCTAATATCCTTCATATCAAATAATGAAGCTAACTCCCTCTTACACTAAATGATGAGAGGCTATACACCTGTCAGAAATAAGTCATCAACATATAAAAACAAAATCACAGGTGCATCATTCACAACTTTGTAGTATAGGTTTGGATCAACATAGCTCTTGTAAAATCCAAGTCTTGTTAAGTAGCTGTTGATCCGTGCATACCAATCTCTTGGAGCTTGCTTGAGACCATACAAGGCCTTTTTCAGTATGCAAACATGAGACTTCCTAGAGTGAACCTCAAAGCCTTGAGGTTGCTCTATGTACACTTCCTCTTCAATCACTCCATTTAGAAACATGATCTTCACATCCATATGATGTAGACTCCATCCCATGGAGGCTGCGAGAGAGATAATGGATTTGATGGAAGTGTATCTCGCAACAGGGGCAAATTTCTCATCATAATCTTCTCCCTCTTTCTGAGAAAATCCTCTAGCCACGAACTTTGCCTTGTATTTATCAATGTCCACCGCATGCTTAATCTTATATATCCATTTTTAAGTCACCACAGACTTCCCTTTAGGCCTTGGCACTATTTCCCACACATCATTCTTCATGATGGATTGATGCTCTTCCATCATGGCTTCCTTCCATTCTTTTTTCGTGACAACCTTTTAAAATGTGGAAGGTTCTTCGTTCACAAGTTTTGTCATTAGTGCTGCATAACAATAGAGCCTCTTGGGATTCTTAATTTCCCTGAAGGCATCACTTGGAGCTTTATGTCCTTCTGCTTCTTGCAAGGTGGATGTGAGCTAAGTTGTTATCTTTCTGATCTTTGGGGCAACAACTGGATTCTCAGGTTCAAGTGGTTTTTCTTGTTCCTCATCAAGATGTTCAGGAGAGCATGTACTTTCCTCCTTGGGTTCTCCATGTTCCTCTTCCTCATAGGAGTCTATGGAATATTCTATGGATTTCTGGTAAGAAATGTTCTCATCAAAAGCTACATCTCGGTTGACTTCAACCTTTTTCTGACGTGGAACATGTATTCTGTAAACTTTTGATGATTCCCTATATCCAATGAAAATACCCTTCTTTCCTAAAGGTTCCAACTTCTTTATCTTGTCTTTGGGAACATGGATGTAAACAGGACAACCAAATATTCTTAAGTGTTCCACGCATGGTTTCTTTCCAGAGAATGCTTCTTCCGGAGTCTTGTCTTTCAATATTCGGTGAGGAATTTTATTTTGTACATACACAACTACCATCGCTACTTCACCCCACATAAACATGGATACGTTATGATCATTTAGCATAGCTTTGATAGATTCTTCGATAGACCTGTTCTTCCTTTCTGCTACACCATTCTGTTGAGGATTATGAGGAACAATCAACTCCCTCTTAATTCCATCAGCTTTACAGAAAGAAATGAGATCCTTGGAGGTGTATTCTCCTCCATTATCAGCCTTAGTGTCTTTTTCTTCTTTCTTGTCAAGTTTTCAACTTCTGCCTTGAATTCCTGAAACTTTTCAAACAATTCATCTTTTGTTTTCAACAAGTAAATCCAAGTCTTGTGTGAGAAGTCATCAATGAATATCACATAATAAAGAGAACCTCCTAGTGAATTTACCGACATAGGTCCACATACATCTGAGTGTATCAGATTTAAGATTTCCTTGGATTTGTTCTCACTTCTTGGGAATGGCCTCTTCACATTCTTCCCAAGTGCACAACCTCTTCATACTCCTTCATGTGTTGGTTGCAATTCTGGTACCCCATCCACCATCTGATTTAGGGATGGTAATGCTTGATAGTAAATGTGTGCATACCTTCTGTTGTTCCTGAGATTAATCTTAAGGCTCAAAGAGTAATGTCAGGCATCATGAGTTTTTAAAGAAAATGTTTTAAATGAGTTCTTTTCCTACCTTTAGTTATATAAGAAATGATCCTTAAATGAAATTAATAATAGGACAATATAGAGGTTGTATTCCATTGTCCGAGTCACAATTATAATATCAAATGGTGTGAAGGAAAGTTACAAAACTGTTAAACAAAGCTAGGCATCAATTGTAGATGAGTCTCACCTTGTTTGCAGTGGAAAAGTAGAGAGCACACCCTTGAACAAGATATGAAATGTAGTAATTCACGCAACTTACAGGTCTTGTTTTACTCAAAGTAAATATAGAGGAAAAACTGCTTACCTAATGAATTGATGATATAATATGATCAAAATCGTTGTAATACTAAATTGAAATCAATCACTTTTCAAGGAATTACATAAAGAAATTCGGAGACATGGAAATATAGAGGAAATGCATAACTCAAACTGAACGAAAATTAGAATCTCTGTCTGCACTTGTATTAATACTCAGAAAAGAGAGTTTCTCTATTACATCCAACAAGAAGCAGCCTTGAATAAATCTTGAATCTATGTACTTATACAAAATCTGTCACAACTCAAAACGGTTGGACTTCTTACAATATTTAATTAAAATAACATATATTTGAATAAAACAACAATGTGTAAAATTTGATGAGCTTCACAGGTGCTCTCCTCTATCTCTTCATATGCTGGCATAAACACTTCTTTTCCTTATTCCTTTAGTCTGAATACAAATGTCATATAGGCCACCTCAATAATTCGGCATACTATCTTGGCCGTTTTAGTTTTGTTTCCATCTGGCCCTCTAAATATGTTCAACAAGGAAATGAATCACAGTTGAGATTATGGGGGAAGGATAATCAGATGAATAACATTGCATTGGATCGTCAAGGAATAGATAATGGGCATAGAAAAAGTAACCGTCTATGGAAAGAATGATAATGGAACATGTGTATGATGATGAAGTAGGGATAAGTGGAGATTAGAATGTGAAAGGTAGATGGGAAATAATGAAAGGACACTGTGCACATTTTCTTACCTGCTCCCAGCTATGCTTGCTTTTCCATGTTCAATACATTGGGTGCATCTAGCCAATAATTCCACCACGAACCTTGAGGGCTCGATTTTTTCATTGACCTCAAAAGCGAATAATTTCCTTTCTATCCGAGGCAACTTTTCTTGGATCCTTTTTACTTCTTGAGCTGTGGCTTGTAATTGTGAACTTGGATTCACTAGCCATTTATTGATTTTAAGAAGATCAATCTTTCTCATTTCCTAAATGGTTGCCATAGTTTCTTCTTTTCTCTTTCTAGAATTCTACTGGTTCATCTCTATATCAATTTTCCCCATGGCTTCAAGATCAATCAGTCCTTTATTTAATGATGACAACGCTTCTAGACAAGATTCTTTTACCTCTCTGGCAAATCATTTGCTCTCTTCTAGTTTTTCTTCCCATACCTTTAGAGCCATCTCACCTTTTAATTGATCGGGATGAAAAAGTAAAGGGAAATCATGGAAATTGTCTTTCTGCATAAATATGAGGACTTCCTGAAACTTAGAACGGGCCGAATGATCCTCTTTTTCTTTGAAATAAACGTCCTTCAGAGAAATGTCTATTGCTTGATAACACTTTTGGATGGCATCTACCTTTAGATAAAGGTTTTGCTGGACAGTTTTTGACTTCTCATTTATTTCCAAAGCTTGAGTTTGGAAGGCCGAAATGTCTATCGAGGTACCTTCGATTAGGTTTAATCTAGCTTGCAGCTGCTCTATCAATTCATCACATTGAGTGACCAGAACTTGGTTGGTTTGTGAACTCTTATGGAGCTCCTCAAGGTTGGCCCGAAGCTGTTGAATTTGCTGCCGATCATTAGCTCTGATATTCTCAAAGTCTTGACTCATTCTATTCCTCACAGTCTGCTCAGTAGTATATATATTCTTGTGCAATTCCTCTACCAACATGAACTTCTGTTGCAGTTGTTCGGTCAAATTTTCCACAGACCATTGATTGGTAGTGGCAAAAGCACCTAACGAACCTGCAACTTCTTTTGAAAATTCTGTATAATCTCGGTCATTCCCGTCATACACCATTTTATGCCTTTTAGTCATCACTCCATTTTTCTGGTGTGATTCCCTTTTCAAAATGGCTTTCCGTTTCTTACTAAAAAAGAAATCCGAAGGAGGCATCTCTTCGGGCGAGATGGGGGTAATATCACCTACAAAAAAAAATTTGGAATTAGGATTTCCGAAGTTGGTTTGTAGAGGTGTCAATGATGTAATGGGAGTAGCAATCTCTATGGACTGTTGCTGCTCTGTTGTGTTTGAGGTTCCAATAGGAGTAGCTGGTGACAAAGGAGGCACATCTTGTCCCTGTTTTAGGAAAGCTTTGAGTTGAGCTAGTTCTTGGGGGCTTAGCTGACCTGACAATGATGCTTCTAATTCCTATGTTAACCCCTCCGAGCTCTTTGGGGTTGTATCAAATTTGTGCTTATCAGAGGGACTTGATTCAGAACCTGTAGGCATAGCTTCCTGTGAAGGGGGAGTGGCTATTGAATCTCCTTGTAGTACCTTTGGTAGACTGTTTCGTCTCTGTCTTTGAAAACTGAGAAAACTAGCCTGTTGATCTGGGGGCAAGGCTTGGAATCTGTCTTGAACTTCTTCATAAGCTATAACTCCCCTGAATATTTCCTCATACGGGGAGTTATCATGCATATACTACTTCAGGTTAAACTGGGCTAGGTGGTTTTCCACTATCTTGCGTGGTTTTCCACTATATGAACAGGTATTACGACATTGTGGCATATTTCATAGAATAAATCTTTATCTTTTTCCTCCCACAACTTGGAGTGATAAAAATGAATGGGCTCAGCACAGGCCATGGTCCAACTCCAGCTCATCAATGGAAAAGGGGTCATGAAGCATATGACATCCATAACATATGCAAACATGTAAAAATGGGCGGGCTGTCCTTTTGATTTCGTTGTTTTGTAATTAACAATTCCTTTGGCCAAGTTATCTGACAACATTTTGGCCCAATTAAAAGTATAACCCTCAACCACCTCGTTCATGACATATACCCATTCCACCGAGAAATGAGTAGGGTCTTCTTCCCTAAAAATTGATAGAGCATCATGGCTACGTACACCATATGAGCATCCAAAGACGCTGTGGCATATATACCATGAGCGTCGGTTCTAAATTTCTCTGGGTGCCCCCACCAGGACCTGATTATATCGTGAAAACTCCTGGCATATTGGACGCATTCCTTTTGCCGAACTCCATAATGAATGAAAAATTGCAAGTATATTTAGGATTAGGAGATAGTTTATACATTACTTGGAGATGTTCCGGTCGGAAAGAGCCGACGAAAACCTTCTGATGGTTGATGATGCTCCTAGTCTAGACGTCGAAATGTTCCAAGGCCCAACTTATCATTTCGTTATAAGGCATGAGTCTCGGTCGTGCAACTATCTTGTCCAACTCTGATTGCGCTATGTGTCTAAGATTGGCTATAAAAGAGTCATATTCTTCCTCATCGGATTCCTCTGGACAGTTGATGATTTCCCGTTCTAGAATATTGAAAACCTGCGTCCAAGTTTTAACGGTGTCTGTAGCTCGTGGAGTGGTATCGGACAAAATGTATGCATTTGGGTTTAAGTCTTCGCCTGTTGCCTAAGTCTTTTTCATCATTTTCCGTGGTGCCATAATCTCTAAGGAAACAGAGTGAGGTTACCTGTTGCAGAGAAAATCCATGAGCTTTTCAAACAAATGAAACTTTTTAATTGCGAAAGGTGAAAATGAATTCGAAATTCAAGTGCTTTTATTCAAACAGATTTATTGATCTTTGTATAACCTCACTGACGAAGAATTTATTAACGTTAATGGAGATGTCTACCTGGTGATCCGCAATCCTTGTTTGGATCATTATCCTTAATTAGTCATAAATGCCATCAATATTTCGGTGGTTCGCATTCAGGAGTTTTAGATGTGACAGAGTGGGAACCTCTCGAATCACGAATCCGCGAAAAGGTTAATTTCTGGATAATCACTTTTAAAACCTTAATTAATCA
>ML782467.1:555002-571216 GCA_009831015.1 Picea engelmannii | reverse complement strand
CTAAGAACATTCTAGAGGATGAATCTTCTAGAAGTAGAACCTTCTAAGAAGTCCTCTTACATTTATTATATCTAACTACCATAGTGAGCCTTATTTAATAATATAGTGGACCTAGTCCACCTTACATTGAATGACCTCCACTACTATCACTATGGGCCCTCTGGGCCCCCCTACTACCTCTCTAGCTACCTTACATTGATACCACTTGTTAAGAATCTGAATAGATCTACCAATATAATCACCACAAATACTGAATACACAATAGATCCACTAAGCAAGATAGAAGAAACCACACAATATTATTACCAAACCTTTGAGGTAGGGCAACACCATACAATGGATCCTATTATGGAAGGGATCCTCTCCTGTTCACTTGCCTCTTCGAGGGGGCATCCTCCTATTGAGTTTCAGCTCCAAATGCAATACTTTTTTTCATGTCCCATTACATTGCTTGAGCCCCTTTATATAGTGCTACCATCACCTAAGAACATTCTAGAGGAGGAATCTTCTAGAAGTAGAACCTTCTAAGAAGTCCTCTTACATTTATTATATCTAACTACCATAGTGGGCCTTATTTAATAATATAGTGGACCTAGTCCACCTTACATTGAATGACCTCCACTACTATCACTATGGGCCCTCTGGGCCCCCCTACTACCTCTCTAGCTACCTTACAGGGTCATGAAGCAGATGACGTCCATAACATACGCAGACATGTAAAAAGGGGCGGGTTGTCCTTTTGATTTCGTTGTTTTGTAATCATCAATTCCTTTGGCCAAGTTATCTGACAACATTTTGGCCCAATTAAAAGTGTAACACTCGTCCACCTCGTTCATAACAGATACCCATTCCACTGAGAAATGAGTAGGGATCTTCTTCCCAAACAATCGACAGAGCATCAGGGCTACGTACACCATATGAGCTTCCAAAGATGTTGTGGAATATATACCATGAGCATCGGTTTTGAATTTCTCTGGGTGCCCCCACCAGGACCTGATTATATCGTGACAACTCCTATCATATTGGACACATTCCTTTTGCTCGAACTCCATAATGAATGCAACATTGTAAGTATATTTAGTATTAAGAGATAGTTTATACATTACTTGGAGATGTTCCGGTCGGAAAGAGCCGATGACAACCTTTTGATGGTTGATGATTCTCCTGGTCTGGACGTCGACATGTTTGAAGGTCTAGCTTATCATGTCGTTATAAGGCATGAGTCTTGGCCGTGAAACTATCTTGTGAAACTATGACTGCATATGTCTAATATTGGATGTAAAAGAGTAATCTTCTTCCTTGCCAGAGTCATCTAGACAATTGATGATTTCCCGTTCCAGAATCCCGAAAACATGCATCCAAGTTTTAATAGTGTTTGTAGCTCGTGGAGTGGTATTAGACATAATGTCTGCATTTGGGTTTGAATCTTCACCTGCCACCTCAGGATTTTTTGTCATTTTCCGTGGTGCCATAATCTCTAAGGAAACAGAGTGAGGTAACCTGTTGCTGAGAAAATCCACGAACTTTTCAAATGGATGAAACTTGCTAATTGCGAAAGGTGAAAAAGAATTCGAAATTCAAGTGCTTTTATTCAAATAGATTTATTGATCTTCGTATAACCTCACTGACGAAGAATTTATTAACGTTAATGGAGATGTCTACCTGGCGATCCGAAATCCTCATTTGGATCATTATACTTAATTAGTCATAAATGCCATCAATATTTCGGCGATTCACGTTCGAGAGTTTTAGATTTTACAGAGTGGGAACCTCCCAAATCTCGAATCTGCGAAAAGGTTAATTTCAGGACAATCACTTTTAAAACCTTAATTAATCATGTTTAAAAATGTGTGTTAACTTCCAGTGTTTCAGGAGTTCGGATTTTGTGGACTTTTAAAGTAGCTCGAGAGGAACTTCCCGAAACTCCAAATTGCAAAGTAATTAATTATCTAGTAATTGATTTTAAGTCTTAATTAATCACATTTAATTTTAAGTATTTAAGAAGTTCAGACTTCAAAGATTTTAGAATACGATACATGGGAAACATCTGAACTCCGAATTGCGAAGTCATTAATTATCTCTTGATCATGATTAACTTAATTATTTAACGTTCAATACTTCGACATTTTGGTATTTCGCTGATTTGTGAATTCATTCTTTGTTAAATTCTCAAAGGATCATCTCTCGTAGTCACATGTTATAGATGATGTTATTCTGGATGATGTGTCGAGAAAAGAGAGGTGCCATGTGTTACTTGGAATCGTGTGAATCCTCAAATGAAAATATAAAAAACGGGAGCCACGTGTCAACTCAGGAAAGACTCAAAAGGTACACGTGTCCGATGACTTGTTCCTTTAAAGATTTAGGAAAAGTCATGAGCAGATAGCTTCGGGTTTCAGAGTTTTGGAGTTTTTATCATTAAGACTTGTTGAAATGTCCAAAGCGTGAAGCTCCGAAGTGACCGTTAGAAATTTGCCTTTTTAAAATTTAGGCGTCTCCAGAACTTCATAGGTATTAGGATCATTCGATCAAAAGGGAAAACTCATCAACGATGGATATCGTGCACACATTATTTTTAACTAACCAACAATGAATTTGATTAAAATTAAAATGTCATTTACCAAGCTTCTGCTTTCTTTAGGTAAAATTTTATTTTTCACGAGGTGAAAAATATAAAGCTCAAAAGTTCAGAATTGTATGTGTTCCAACACCTTCTATTCCATAGTTCGCTAGGATTAACTTCTTCATGAACAAGAGCTTGAGCTCTTTGTCCTAACATCTTGTAGAGTCTTCAATCACGAATCCCGATAACTTTAGCATTATCTATGCTAGATCCCTTGGACCAAACAAGTACTTTTCCATCCACAAAATCTATCCTTTCACCTTTATCTTCTAGAAATGAAATGGAGACTAATTTTTTATTCAAACCAGGTACATATAGGACATTGCTAATATGGAAATTATTTCCTGATTCGAATTCAATAGAGGCTTTTCCAATTCTGTTGACTGCATAGGAATTCTTGTCTCCAAGCTCCACTCTATGAGAGGCGTTCTTTTCCTTTATGCTTGAGATATTTTCCTATTCACCTGTCATGTGCCTAGAAGCACCAATGTCAATCAACCATATTTCATCTTCTCCTTTAACGGATCTTGCAAGGGCTAAATAATAGAAGATATATGTTTCTTCATGCTTAGCCTTCTTTGATGGTTCTTCTTATTTCACATAAAAAACCGTCGCATTATGTTTTCCCTTTCTTTTCTTTGACATTTCAGGACAATTTCTCATGTAGTGGCCATACTTATGGAAATCAAAGAAATGTACTTTTGATATATCTTTATGATTAGATTCCCTTCCTGAATTATTATTCTGGAACCCAAACCTTTTCTTAGCTCCAGTCTTCCTGAACCTTGCTGCATAGGCTTGAGCATATTCATATTTCTGGATTCTTTCCTTTGATGCAATTCTTGATTCTTCTTGGGTGCAATAGGTCCATAGTTCTTCAAAGGAAAGGAATTCCTTCCTTGTGTTCATGATTGAGGAAAATGCATCCCAAGTTTTAGGTAGACCATTGAGTGTAATGATCACAATTTCTTTGTCAAGGATTGTTTCATCAATTACTTATAGTTGATCTCTTAATTTGGAGATCCTCACGAAGTTTGAGGATATAATATCATCCTTCATCCTTTGGGTGTTGCAGATTTCATTCTTCAAACTCATTACTTGACCAATATTTTTTACTGAGAATAGATTGCTTAAGGCATCATACATCTTCTTGGATCAATCAAGATTTGATATGTATGGAATCAAATGATCCTTGATTGAATCCACAATGATTCTCATGGAGTTTATATCATTCTCCTTGAACTTCCCCTTTTCCGCAATGACCCGATTGTCTTTTTCTTGTTCTAGATTTATCCGAGGTTCCACTATCTTCCCTTTCATGATATCCACTATTTTGTTCTTAGAAAGGATAATATCTATCCTTGTCTTCCATGCTCTAAAGTTAGAAGTTACCTCTAACTTGTTCTCAGACTTCATTTCGATAGACATTGTTGTACGATTTCAACAAAAGGTTTCTTAATAGAGGGGTGTTTCTAGATCTCTTCTTTAGAAAAGCACTGACATTCTGGATCTTTTCACCAAAGCTCTAATACCATGTTGATTTTTCAAGTACAATATATCATAATACTTTTATTTCCGAATACTGGTAATTACTTCAGATGATATTATTCTTCTTTACACTTTTATTTTATCATTAAGACATTACACTTTAGAAATTCAATGAAACAAATACAATGCAATAGTAGAACATTAGAACAACATATATCACATGAAGAAAAACTAGTTTATCTTGGCCACCTCCTCCAAGTCAAACCCTAGACTTATGATTAGTACCAACATAATAAACTTGGCCCATTATCTTCGTCATTTAATACCAACAATAGAAAAGACTTGCACGTGCGAACTAGGATAGAGAGAACCCTCACACATGTAAATAAAGACAAGAGAGAGAGAGAGGAAGAACAAATATATCACCAAGAAGCTCACTAAAGATGCCCAAGAACATTCCTTCCCTTCCTTCCAGTAGTTTTCATGAGAGAGAAAGAGATGTGTTGGGTGAGTAAGATGAGCCAAATCATCATTTATTTAAATTAGAGAAGTGACCTTTCAAGAGGCACCTTTTGGTGAGGTGAATTTTTAACTTTTACAAATAATTCTTTTTCTTTTTCTTTACATAAATAATAATTTCATTTTTGACTTTACAAAATACATTATGAAGACCGACCATAGTTACAATTTCAACACATCAAGCATAAGAAAATTTGGTTTGCTCTAAAGTTCCACTCTTGTGAGTGGGTAGTTTTAATCCTTGAGAATCTTTTAAGTAGCAAAAAAAATTGACAAATTTGTAAAATAAATAAAATGGAGAAAGAAAACTTTATAAGAATATTTAAGTCAAATAAAGTTTTCTTTAAGGAAAAATTTGTAAAAGAACACCTCAAAATTAAAAAAACATATCACAACCAAAGGTAAAGGGGGAAACTTCTTGAAACAAAACTTAAAATGGCCACATGACATGAGAATAAAGAAGAAGTAGTTATGAGCAAAGCTCTATAAAGGAATTTTTTCTTGACAAAGAGGGGGATTTTTTCCCACTTCACAATTGTTAGATTTTGTTGTTAGATGAATGAGAAGGCATTGTTAGCCAAGTTCTTGATGGATATTTTTGGTTCTCGCTGTGAATTTAGTATAATTTTTTCTTATTGTTCATGGTGTTCTAGAAGTTTGCAGGAATGTATAGTTGTTTTCTATGGATTCTTCTCACATGTAGTATCTTTTCTTGCTTTCTCTAGTTTTAATTTTTCTAACCGTGTGTAGTGTTCCTTAACCCTTGAAAATTGAAACACAATCATGTATACAGATAATATAAGCAATGTTCCTTAACCCTTGAAAATTGGAGCACAACTAGGTATACACATAATACAATTGTAGAACAACAAAAAACAAGAGACAAGAAGATGAAATCTATAATGATACCCTTGTATATTGATAATGTGAATGAAAACAATGTTCAATTAACTCTTAAGGTGGGGTGACCTTTCACTGACTAGAGCTCCAAATACACAACACAAGACAAACATTCCATAGTCTGCCCTCTTTAAGTAGCTTTTCCATAGAAAAATCCCTAACTACTTGTGGTACCATCACTAATGGTTACCAAATACCTAGCGGGCCTTATTAAGTGGACCCTCAGTACATTAAATAACTATCTACTACTATCCAATGGGATTTTTTCAAAGAAGATCGTTGTATACAACAACTAACTAAATCCTAGGTAGACTAAAGTAGGGAGGTTAGGGTAGGACCCTAAAATTCCTTCCCATTTTCGGAAATAGTGTTTTCCTCAAGGTTGAAGATGGGGAAATTGCTATAGGATCATGGTTGGTTCCCATGTAGAATGTCTTTCCACTGGATCAATACTTGACTGATCATGTGCTAGTGAAATTGACACTCTCTAGTATCTAATACTACTTTAGATGAAGCCAAATGGAGCCTTCTTCATCAAGTTTTGGTAAGCCAGTTTGCACCATGCACTTCGATATCACAACCTTCTTTAGACAATATATATGAAATATTTGATGAATATTGGAGTGGGATGGGAGAGCCACTTTGTAGGCCTTTTCTCCAATGGTTTGGATGATCTCATAAGGTCCATATAACTCGAGTACTAATTCATGAGCTGTTTTGTCTTCAAGTGATGTTTGTTTATAGGGTTGAAGGTGTTAGCACTGAAAGTCACACTTTGACTGCTAAAGTGTAAGCTCAGCACCCATCAGAATGTAAAAGATAATTTGGTTTTGAATAGGTGGATCAACAAGATGGAGAAATAAAGAGAGAGGGTTGCAAGATGTAGATTAGTATGCTACACCAACGAGAAATGGAGTCACAAACATCCTACTTATCGAAGGCACAAAAGCTGCTCAACAGAAAACCAGATTATATGCTGATAGGTGGAAGAATGAAGAAGGAAATCGTAAGATATAATGTTCAGTAAATAGAAATCCTCTCAATTTAATGAATCAACAAATACTTTAATATAAACAATGACTGATGGGCAAAATACAACAGATCCTCTGCTTCTTAGGGATCCATAAATCATTGACAGCCTTTGATCCTCAAATCTGAAATATATTAAAATAAGAAGAAACATAGACAAAGGTTTACAATCTGAAATCACATCTCTCATGAGTCTCCAATAGCAATAATGCTTACAATCATAAAATTCCCACAGGCTTACAAATGAACACACACAGGAAACTGCCTATTCCTACTCTCTCTAGCCTCTCTTGGTTCATCAATCCCCCCCTTCAAGAGATCTCTCCTTCTTTAAATAGAAAATAGCATCCAAATTAACTAAGGAGGTCAAATCCCATCTCCTCCATTGGATTCTAAGCCTTGGAGATAGGTGGCAACAGTCAAAGAGACAAAAATCCAACAAACTGCTGATTTTCAGGAATTTGTTGGAAGTCATTAATAAATTGTTTCCACCTCATGCATGAGGCCTTTGATGGAGATAAATCTTAGGTGCAGGTGTCCCTTGACATCTAACTGATCCTTGAGAAGTCATTCAAACTCTCCTTGACATGTGACAACCTCCCAACAAGGTGAATATCAAAACCGTGACCGCTACAGGAAATTAGTACGCAGTGCCACTGTGCATAGTACGCAGCGCCTACTTCTATATCCAATATCTCTAAAAAAAAAACACATTTTGAAAAACTGAGAGAGGTTTTTGTTATTTGGAATGTGATGAACAAAAACCTCCTCTAGTTTTCAAAAATACATTCTTAAATATTCAGAATCCAAGTTTCAAGTTAATGACTCAAAACTGGTAAAATAACTCTGCACAATTCGTATTCTGCTAGAATATTACACAGTGCCTGTAGGTAGTGCCACTTACGCTGCATCTGTGTGTAGATTAGGTAGCATTTCCAAAGACGCAGCGCCTTAAATATTGAAAGTGTGCAGAGAAATTTGTAGTCTTTCATGATGATAAAACCATTTCAATTAAGTGCCTTGACTGTACAATGGATAGTGCCTTTTACCACTGGGGAAACTAGCACTTAGCAAAAACCCAAAACTCAGATAGTTAGGCCTCTTCTAGCTGAAAATTCTTGTGCTAACATAGGCTCCATGGGGGATAGATTCCTTCCTGTGAGGCTCTAAGAACTCTTCTAGTTTCAGTGCCTTATCCTTTGGGCTTGTGGAGTCATGCTCTCAACCTTTAACCTCTACAATCTGCTTTGATCTGTGACCTTCAGCTGAAACTAAATGAAAATGAAAACTAAAACTAAAAAAATGATGAAAACGATGCTTGTCCAGCAATCTTATTGCACACACCTACTCTAATTATTGGGAAACTGAAGTGTTCAAGTTACATGAAACAACCAATGAAGCCATTTCATCATTTTTTCAACTGTTTGAAGTTTTGAAATGTGCTTCCTTAAGCACTAGAGATAAATCTTACTTGAAGGCACGCCAAAGAAACATTTGGAAATACACTTTCCATTGAAGAAACCAATGAGCCTAGGCTCATTTTTTGCTTGCAGACAAGCTGCAAATGGATCCTGAAAAACATCATCAATAGTTACCCCTACAACATTTCTTTGTGTAAAAAGGAAAAGTATTGCATTAGGTCCTTCGTCCACTGTTCTTGGTTGTTGTATGGCTTGCTGATTCTCTGATTCATCCTCAATGCATATGGCCTTGGTCCACTCCTGGTCATGAGGTGTATTAGGAAAAAGTCTTAGTGATGCTTTTCTTTCTTTAATTTCAACCTTTCTCATTTGATCACATGGAATTTGATCTTGGCTGCTTGATGAAACTGAGCTTGTGTCTTCAAGAGGAATAGGGAGTTGATAGGGCAGTTCATCACAATTAAAATTGCTTGGGAAACTAAAATCTTCTATCTTATCTTCTGATTGTGAGGGTTATTCATCATAGCTTAGCTTATGGTCCCAATTTCTTAGTTTTTCACCCTCTAAAATTAGATTATCATCTTTTTCTTCTTTTTCAGCAACAAAAATATGACATGAGGGTTGAAACAAGCTATTGTTGCTTTGATGGGAAGGGCACTTTTCTGATATAAGGTCTTCAACAGACTGTTCATGGAAATCATATTCATAATTATCATACAAAGGTGAATCAATGACCATTTGACTATTAATGGCTGAGGGGATTAGTACAATAGCTGGGACAACTGGTTGTTCAGGGAAAACATCCTCATAGTCATCAAAACTTGGCAAATCATGGCACATTGGTTCATTAACAATAGGAGGGACTGATAAGCTATGAATTTGGTCATGGCAAGCTGCAATACTATTCTCATGATGAAATAAATCTGAATCTAAGATGACCTCTTGACTTAAAGAATCGAGAAAAGGAGGATATAAGGAAATGATGGATTGTCCATATTGATCTTTCTCTTGGGGACCTAGATTTTGACATGAATGATGCATTTGTTCTTCAAATTTAGGAAAAGAATTATGAAACTCATCATCTAAGTCTTTCTCTCTACAATCATCCCCTTCATCATCATTGCTAGAGGAATCACTCGTTGAATCTTGAATATATGATGCATACCCCTCACAACAATTCTCAAAAAGTCTTTCAGTTGGATAAATTTTCTTGCAATGAGAATAAAAAACATCATGAAAGTCCTTCAAAGAGGAAATACTAGAAGAAGGGAGTGTTCTATACCATTGCCTCGCATCGCCTTCCAATGAATACATGAACATTTTCATCAATATATCTTCATGATGAATGTCAAGCTGCTGCATCAAAACATGAAATTCATGAACATGCTCAACAGGGTTGTTGTTAGAAAAACAGGATCGTGGAGCAATAAAATAAAACAAATGCAGAAACAAAACACAGAAGATACACAATACAATAGAGACACAGATTTATGTGGTTCACCCAGTGTGGGCTATGTCCACCAGAGAAATTGCCAGGTCCTTCCTTTATTATTATCCAACATACAAAGGGATACAACCTACATCAAACCCGCTATAACTTCCTCTTCTTTCTCTCACAGTATCCTATCTCAGAATACAACATTCTCCATCTACCATAGCCGCAATACATTCCCCTCATAAAAGAGGGTTGCCTTCTAGGGAAAAAAACCCTAACATAATCTCTATCATTAGATCTGTGACCTTATAATGAACGGTCTAGATTTACAATGAAATTACAATATATATTTACAAGGCAATTTTTCCTTTGGGGACTTCTCCCCCGAACCCCCATTGGGGGCCCACTTGCCCCCATACCCCCTAGCTGGGGGGATATCCCCCCCGGACCCCGCAGAGGGGGTACCCCCCCTCAGCACTCCCTCGCGTGGAAGAGTGTACATACTTCTGGGGTGTAAATACTTCATGGGGTATAAACACGGCTGAAAGTAAAAGACCTCTAAATCAAGAAGATAATCAGGCTCCACAACCAACAATTGTCATTCTCACCTTCATAAAATCTGGGCAGCAGATCTTGCCATCCATCAATTTGAGGCACATGATGTGGATAACCATCTATGGCTGAGAAATTGAGTGGGGCAAACCTCTTGGCCATGATAGCCTTCATAGCCATTTGATTTGCCTCATCCCCAGTGGAGTCACCAACTGATTCTGAACAATGGAGTCGCCATGGTGAATGTGCAGTCTTGAAGGTGTCCAACTTCAGTCACCATCTAAAACTGGAGCTGTGAAGTGTCATTCTTCCCAGGGAGATTTTCAATCTGCTCAAATCCGTCCCCAACAATGACGCCAAAAATGTTAGCACTGAAAGTCACACTTTGACTGCTAAAGTGTAAGCTCAGCACCCATCAGAATGTAAAAGATAATTTGGTTTTGAATAGGTGGATCAACAATATGGAGAAAGAAAGAGAGAGGGTTACAAGCTGTAGATCAGTATGCTACACCAACGAGCAATGGAGTCACAAACATCCTACTCATCGAAGGCACAAAATCTGCTCAACAGAAAACAAGATTATAAGCTGATAGGTGGAAGAAATGAATAAGGAAAGCGTAAGATAGAATGTTCAGTAAATAGAAATCCTCTCAATTTAATGAATCAACAAATACTTGAATATAAACAATGACTGATGGGAAAAATACAACAGATCCTCTGCTTCTTAGGGATCCATAAATCATTGACAGCCTTTTATCCTCAAATATGCAATATATTCAAATAAGAAGAAACATAGACAAAGGTTTACAATCTAAAATCACATCTCTTATGAGTCTCCAATAGCAGTAATGCTTACAATCATAAAATGCCCACAAGCTTACAAATGAACACACACAAGAAACTGCCTATTCCTACTCTCTCTAGCCTCTCTTGGCTCATCAATCCCCCCCTTCAAGAGATCTCTCCTTCTTTAAATAGACAATAGCATCCAAATGAACTAAGGAGGTCAAATCCCATCTCCACCATTGGATTCTAAGCCTTGGAGATAGGTGGCAACAATCAAAGAGACAAAAATCCAACAAACTGCTGATTTTTATGAATTTGTTGGAAGTCATTAATAAATTGTTTCCACCTCATGCATGAGGCCTTTGATGGAGATAAATCTTAGGTGCAGGTGTCCCTTGACATCTAACTGATCCTTGAGAATTCATTCGAACTCTCCTTGACATGCGGCAACCTCCCAACAAGGCGAATATCAAAACCGTGACCACTACAGGAAATTAGTACGCAGCGCCACTGTGCAGAGTACACAACGCCTACTTCTATACCCAATATCTCTCAAACCAAAACACATTTTGAAAAACTGAGAGAGTTTTTTGTTATTTGGAATGTTATGAACAAAAACAACCTCTAGTTTTCAAAAATACATTCTCAACTGTTCAGAATCCAAGTTTCAAGTTAATGACTAAAAAATGGTAAAATAACTCTGCACAATTCGTATTCTACCAGAATATTATGCAGCGCCTGTAGGTAGCGCCACTTACGCTGCGTCTGTGTGCAGATTAGGTAGCATTGCCAAAAACGCAACGCCTTCAATATTGAAAGTGTGTAGAGAAATTTGTAGTCTTTCATGATGACAAAACCATTTCAATTAAGTGCCTTGACTGTACAATGGATAGTGCCTTTTACCACTGGGGAAACTAGCACTTAGCAAAAACCCAAAACTCAGATAGTTAGGCCTCTTCTAGCTGCAAATTCTTGTGCTAACAGAAGGTAAAGAAAAATTTGATTTCCTGCTGCAAAAGAACATTTGGAGTGATGGTGATATGTTTATTTGTTCATTCTATTTTGAACCATAACCAAATTTCCCTTTAGTGCAATGAGAATGGATTCTCTAGTGTGGAGTGTGTGATCCACTACTTGAACCTTGGAAGCACCTAGAAAATATGAAGTGATTAACAATGGTTTTTGTCCATAAATTGCTTCATATGAGGTCATTTTGGTGGCTCCATGATAAGAGGTATTGTGGTATCAAATATTTTTCTTGAGTTAACATGCATGGCTATACCTCATAACTAACCATTTTTTAGTGGGCCTGATCGTACAATGATTTGGAGTATATTTGAAAAGACTCCTTTTAAGATACTAATCACAATGAGATAAGTGGAGAATAACACTTTCAAAAAATCTTTGGTGGTCACACGGTTCAAAATTGCAACATGACCCAACTTGGAGAACCAACATCAATCCCAACCCACTGAGAACCAACAATAGTCCCAACCCGCTCAACACCAACATCTAGAAGACAAGGTGGATGACATTGAGAATACACTCCATGTTATTAAAACAACAATGATATAGAAAGGAGAAGTCTTGGAAATATTAGTGACTGAGTGAATCTCCATATACCAGATCCAAATATTGATCCAACCAATGAGGAATTTCCAGCCCACAAAGTGCAAGCCAAACACATGTTTTAGAATAATCCCCATCCACACTTTCAGGATCGAAATTCATGGCACCATTTTCCAAAGGTCGACATTAATTTTTTTTATGGGTCTGACCCCTTAGGGTGGCTTACCTAAATGGAACACTATTTCTCTATTTATGGAATTACTGATGACCTACACAAAATATAATTCAAGCTCTTATATTTGGATGCCAAACATTATTGGTGGTGGAAATGGTATAAGAAGGCATACAAAAGTTACATTACATGGATCCAATTTGTGCAAGTAATTTATTTTTGTTTTGAATGCAAGGCTCACCATTTGGAACGCCTAATCAAATTATGCCAAACCAACACAATTATGGAATATATTACCACCTTTGAGCAATTGGAAATCTGCACATAGGGCCAATTTGATTTATTTTTAAAAGAATGTTTCATCAATGGTATCAACGAAGTAATTTGAGTACATTTCATGATGTAGCACCCACAAACATGGTTGTAAGCTTGTGATAGAGCTAAAGAAGCTGAGATAGTGATCAATTCCAAAACAAGAGACCTTTATTCACCACTTTCCCTAGCCCGCTTGTGGTGACTACTCCTAGCTCCTCCAATTCACATCCAGTCCACATCCACAAGTTGTCTCTCGAAGACATAGAAAAATGTCAAAGCCTCCATCTTTGCTATAATTGTGATGAATGATATTTCAAAGGGAACAAATGTAAAGAACATAAATTATTTCAAATGGATGTATCTCCACATGATTATTCATAGGAAATTCTTGTTAAAGATACTCTTGAACCAACTTTGGAAGATAACACTCTTCCATGGAAGATGAATCCCCCTTACAAGCTCCTTGCAAGGAACACCAAATTTCTGTCTATGTCCTATCAGGTTTCTTGGCACCCCAAACCTTGAAATTGATTGACTACAACAAGCACTGCAAAGTGATTGTGTTGATTGGCATTGGAACCACTCACAATTTTATCCATAGGAGAGTGGCATAAGACACCCATTTTTATGCATGTCCCATATCTAATTTTCAGTTTATGACTTCGAATGGTGGTACGATGAAATGTGGGGGTGATTGTGAAAATGTGAAACTATAAATTGGTGAGTATACTATCAAAATTCACATGTTTTCTATTGAAATGGGTGGTTATGATATAGTTCTTGAGGTAGAATGGTTACGCATTTTTGGACCAGTCACCACAAAATTCAAAGAACTACATATGAGCTTTATGCAGGAAGGGAATAAACATACCCTCAAGGGGATTACATTTGGTTCCCCTAAAATTAGTGCCTCTCATCATATGGAGAAGTTGTTGAAGAAAGGCCACTTGGGTGTTGTTGCACAATTCAATCCCATACAAGTAGTTGACACCACACCAAAAGAGATTCACCTTGATTTGCAACTGGTTCTCTCTAAGCATCAACATGTATTTGAAATTACACAAGGTTTACCACCTTCATGTGGGGAGCATGACCATGGTATTCCCCTCATTCTAGGTAGTCAACACCCAATGTGCGTCCTTATTGACACCCTTTTGCACATAAAAATGAAATTGAAAAGATCATTTAGGAATTGACATCCCTGTACTAGTCCTTACTCATGACCAATGGTCATGGTATTAAAGAATGAAGGTACTTGGTGCATGTATCTTGATTTTCGAGCTCTCAATAAGTTGACCATCAAGGAAATATTTCCTATCCCAGTTATTGATTACCTCTTGGATGAACTTCATGGAGCCAAGTTTTTCACTAAATTAGACCTTCAATGTTGCTACCACCAGATCATGATGAAAGAGGAAAACATTCATAAGACCACTTTCCATACACATGAATGTCATTATGATTTTTTAGTTATGCCTTTTGGCCTTTGCAATGCTCCATCAACCTTCTAAAGCCTCATGAACAAGACCTTTATCCCATTCCTAAGAAATTTTGTGCTAGTATTATTTTATGATATTATGATCTACAACAAAACATAATAATACCACATAGAGCATGTTGATAGAGCATTGCAATTCCTAAAACACCACCAATTATTCGTAAAACACTCGAAATGTGATTTTGGGGATTTAAAGGTTGAATACTTGGGTCACATTGTAAGTTAAGAGGGAGTACAAGTTGATCCCATGAAAGTCACAACTATGCAAGATTGGTCCCATCCAAAAACCTTAAAGAGCTTGCATGGATTCTTAGGACTTACATTCTACTATAGGAACTTAGTGAAAAATAATGGGAAAATTGTTGCTCCCTTAACCTCACTATTAAAACATAATGCCTTTGTTTGGAATGAGGCCGCTAAACATGCCCTATCATCTTTAAAGGATGTCATGTGCAAGACTCCAGTATTAGATGTGTTAGATTTTATTAAGACTTTTGTCTTGGAATGTGATGCCTTAAGCAAAGGTCTTGGAGCAATATTAAGGCAAGAAGGATGCCCTTTGGAATTCTCTAGTAAGCAGTTATGTGATCACAATTTGGGTAAATTCACATATGAGAAAGAGATGATGGCCATATTTCATGCAATAGAGACCCAATTCCCATACCTCATAGGGTGACATTTCTAGATCAAGACTGACCATCATAGTCTAAAGTAATTTATTGAACACAGGCTATCCTCACTAGAGAAACATAAGTGGGTCACTAAGATACTAGGGTATGAATATGAGATTATCTATAAGAATGGTAAAAAAAATGTGGTAGTTGATTCCTTATCATGACAATTTGAGGAGGATGGATCCCTCTTCACCTTATCTTTACTTGTTCTAGGTTGGATTGAGGAAGCCCATCAAGAATGGTTGGAAAATGACACTATAATTCAACTCATCCATTGTATTTAGGAAGATCCCAAATATCCCAAGGGTTATACATGGTAGATAGATGCATTGCGATATAAAGGACACATTTTTCTAGTTAATAATTCTTCCTTAAAACAAACAATATTAGAGGAATTTCATTCATCACCTACAATATGTCACTATGGATTTCATGAAACATATGAATGAACTAAGTGCATATTATTTTGGGAGGGAATGAAAACTAACATTTAGGATATTGTGGCAACCTATGACACTTTCCAAAGAAAAAAGGGGAGACAATAAAGATACTAGGGGCATTGCAACCACTATTGATCCCAACACACATATGTGATATCATTGCTAAGGATTTTATTGTGGGACTTCTAAAGGTGAGAAACAAATCCATGATCATGGTGATAGTTGACTGTCTCTCCAAATATGCTCATTTTTGTGCATCTACCACATCGATTTACCCCCTCCTCAATTTCCCAAGTCTTTCTTGATCAAATTTTTAAGTTACATTGTATACCCACTTCCATTGTCTTGGATTGAGACTCTATCTTCACTATAAAATTTTGGTAGGAGCTATTTAGACTACAAGGTACCCATCTAAAAGTGAGCACTTCATATCACCCCCAAATACATGGTCAAACTGAAGTGGTAAACAATTGCCTCTAAAAAATCACACCAATGGACACAATGGCTTCCCTTGGAAAAATGGTGGTGCGATATATGGCCAAAAAACCATTTTTAGTCACTTCATATTTACCATGTACTTCCAAGATTGGCAGTGAATCACACACTCCACATTGGAGAACCCATTCTACGCATACTAAAGGATAATTTGGTTATGGACAGGGGTGATTTTAAGAACCCCCCCTAAATTTATATGTATAATAAATGGGCGAATCCCCATGATACATAGGAAAAATTGAGGGCTATTTTATCAATAATATAAAATGTATATATAATTTTTTGGCGAATATTTTAG
>ML782467.1:518195-535625 GCA_009831015.1 Picea engelmannii | reverse complement strand
TCAATAACATTTAAACATTCGTAAAATTTACATTCACATAGTAGATCACATTATATACATCATCATCAATAACATTTAAACATTCATAAATGTTCATACATCTTAAAGTTTCACTGTGAATAGAAAATAAAGTATATAGGCCTTAATCCTGTCTGTCTAAGTCAAAAGTTGGTGTTACATTATTCATAATTTTGATTTATTTTTTAATATATCAATTTAAATAAATAGGGAAAAATATTTAAAAATAAAGTTTAGTAAGGTATGAAATTTGGATTATATGAAAATTAGGTTATTTCTAAAATTTTAGTAGGATTTTATTTTATTTTATTATTTATTATTATTTTTTTAAATTGAAAATTAAACCTTTTTAATATAAAATTAATATATTTCAATATTATCAAATAAGTATTTAAAATTTTAATAGGATTTAATCCCATTTTATTTTTATATGAAAATGAAATATGTTTGTTACATAATTATCTCATTCCAATATTCTTAAATAAATTTATTAAATTAAATGTAATACAATATTTTTAAATAAATTTATTAAATTAAATATAATAATTATATTATAAATCTATGTATATTAACATTATTGATAAAATTATCAAATAAATATTAAATGTAATGATTACATCATGGATTTCTGTATATTAACCTTATTGATAAAAGTCTCTTTTAAAAGATAATGTCATTAGTTGTTAAGAATTCACATTCTTGATGTAATCATTTTTATATTTGGACATTACAAAAATATTTAGAAATAATGTTCTATATTTTAACTTTTAAATATGGAAAATAATATGACTTAATATAAATCTCATAAAATTCGATTTGGTCTATGTAGGATGGAAATGGATAGCTTTGTATATAGAGTATGTGTTAAAGTTTTGTTTCTATTTCTTTGATAAATTCTCTCTAAACTAATTATTAAATATTATAATCATTAGCTTTGAATATATAGAGAGTATGTGTTAAAGTTTTTTTCCTATTTCTTTGATAAATTCTCTCTAAACTAATTATTAAATATTATAATCATTATTTTTGAATGGACTTGGTCTTCATGTAACACTTGGCATTAATGTTTATAGTCGTCACTCTTCTTTCCCATTAACTTACTATGTGTAGCATTCATTTAGGAAGGGGGTAGTGTGCCTGCACATGAAGGAGGATTTAATGGCACATATACAATAACATCCAAGGCTTATCTAAGCAGGTACGAGGAAGCTCAATGCCATCACTTCGGTCTTTATGGAACTTTTCCCTGTCACTTTAGCTGTTTCTTTGGAGGTTAGGAATTACAATGGCTATTTCATCTTGGATTTGCATTCAGTTTCTCGTTCCTCTGCTCGTATTTTTCCCTTCTGGTGTTGGGCTATTGTTATCATCAGTCTCTTATCAATGCCGCATGAACGAGGCAAGTCGAAGCGTGGGCTGTCCTATTAAAATTTTACGGTGCGATACCGTCGACTTGACCCCTCTTCGACCATCTTTCTGTCCCCTATCCCCTCATCAACCCTGCTGGCCACTCATAGTCTGATCATAATTGGATCGATGAACCCTTGTGAACTGCTTTAGGCCCTTGAGAACCCATGTGTAATTCAGAACAATTGCCTCAAAGCGTCGATCCTGTGACAGAATTGGGTGGTTGTCTAATTGAGGAAGAAATTCCCCCAGAATAGATAAAGGAAACAATTATGCCGACTACACCAGATGTTAACGAGCCTCCAAACGTTGACCCTGGAAATGATTTGGGTGGCTATCGAATTGAGGAAGAGATTGCTCTAGAATGGATGGAGGAAACAACTATGCCGACTGCACCAACTGTCAATGAGCCTCCACACGTCGATACTGTGACATAATTGGGTGATTGTCTGGTTGAGGAAGAAATTCCTCTAGAATGGATGGAGGAAACAACTATGCTAACTATAGCCCCAGCACCAGATTTTCCCACTCCCCTTCGGTTCTCAGAAGAACACCTGCAACTAATATTCGAAATGCGACGGGACATGGATGACCAACTCCATCGCTAGGACATCCTCAGTCATTGCCTGAACATCTTGGTCGATTCCCTTTCAAGCGAGCTTGTCAAGCGACGATGCCCAACATGCTGCAACTGTTCATCTTCACTCTAGGCAAGGATGGCCACCTGTGTTCGCCTACTATCTAGTTTTTTTGTTTTTATGTTATGAGGTCCAGAGAGACCATAATTACAAATTGAATTATGACTAGTTTTGTTTTGACACTATGAACAAAAGCATGCTTGCCTGTTTTGTAGGCCACTTGTTATGGTTTCCGTTTGTATGGCAGAACACATGGTAAACTTTAACATGTGTATTGCTATGAAAACTCTTTAAGAAAAAATATATATTATAATCATCATAAAACTATTAACAAAATAAAAAAATAAAATTTTGTATTATTTATCAATAAAATAAATAAATATTATATTATTTTTAAAAACTTATCATTAAAATATGTATTATATGTTTAAATATTTTTAAAATAAATAATACTAAAATTATGAAATATAAACTTTTATATAATTCAATGATAATGATTATGGTTAACTTCCATGTAATATGGAAATTGGTTTATTGGAATTTAAGAAAGGTAAGATATTACTTGGAATTGTTAAAAATGTTATTTGGATGCTAGAAAAGTATTAGGAAAAGTTTTCCAAAATCACTATACTTTTGATGACTTAAAAGTTTAGGAAGGTATATTTTGAAATTGAGATATAATTTGGGTATAAGAAGGACACTCTAGGAGAAAATGCTTTTCCTTTTCAACCCTCCTCCTATCACAAAGATGAAAGATTCTTTCATACCATAGTGTTTTGGGGATTGTCCACCCAGTTTCACTATAAAACTCATGAGAATTAATTCTTATTTTAACAATATTGATTCTCTTTCTTACCCTAGTCAAAACAGAAAGATACATTTTACATAATTTTACATATGTTGTATAACAATAAATAAAAAAATCTAAAAAAATAAATTATTATGAAAAACATTTTTAAAACTCAATTAAAAAAAAATCTATAAAAATAAACTCTTAAGAAAAAACACCTTTACAACTCGTTTAAAAATCTATAAAATTAAACTCATGAAAAAGAAAACATCCCTAAAACTCTCAGTCATTGTTAACTTAGTAATGACACTGTAAAGTATGGCCCTGCATCAAAACCCTAAAAAATTATAAAACATACAAGTACTGGGAAGCGAAGAGTTGTTGGACATGACCAATCATCAAACCATTTTTAATGATAGATCTTGTTTGTGAATGAGACATACTACCATTTTATTCTATTGGTTCATGGTTTGAATTTCTTAAACATGTTACAGTTGTCTGTGGGGACACAAATAGATCTGCCCGAACTGTATTACATTCTGGAAATTTTGTAATCTAGCTCTTCAGTGTGCACCTCCTCAAGATTCTTCGCAGGCACGAAAGCTACTGTGTGTATGGTACTACCTGCCGAATGATTTTCATATGGCAATATTTTTTTTGATGTGGCAAAAGTAGTTATAATTTAATTGTCTACTGGTTGTAAGGCAGTAAGGATAGTTGTTATTGATTTAATCTCCAATCCCATACAGGAAAACAGATTATACCTACCAATCAATCCTAAAACTTCAAATCACGACATGTCAAATGAATAATGATAAGGATCGATAAATTACATAACAGTCATTTGGATAACGATAGGATTATTAGATTCGAGTGATCTGTAAATGGAGAATACAGTGCTCCGTGATGTCATTCATTTGATTATTCTCTTTGCATCGTAATCGTTTATTTGTCCAAACGCCACCCATAATTTGATGCCTCGAAAATCACAGGGTATTCGCTCCTGTCAGGACTTGTTTCTGGTATGTCCAGTACTCTGCTGCCAAAAAGGAGGCAACGTCGACGATCAGTCTCCATTCCACCATCGGCGATGAAGAGCTGTGCAAGCCTTTTAGGGTTTCGAAGATATTTACAAGAGTTCGCATATATAAGTTCAGTCCTCATTCTTCTTCTGTTCTCAGTAGAATCTTTCAACATCAATGACAATTTCGATATCTCATGGGGAACCGTTAAGTTGTTGAACAATGGCCAAACGGCGCAGCTCACTATGGATCAAATCTCAGGTAAGTATTTCGTTTTTATGGACATCCTAGATTCAGTATAGTATGGATGCTTATAATAATGATTCTCGTTTCACTAGGTTCTGGTTTTCAGTCCAAAAAGGAATACCTCTTCGGCAGCGTGAGCATGAGAATTAAGCTGGTGTCAGGAAATTCCGCAGGAACTGTCACCTCATATTATGTAAGCAGCTATTTTCACTCAAGAACGAAACCTTGCAGAATGATTTGTTATAGTTGACAGTAAAATTCAATTCCTGAGATGCATATTTTAAATTTCAATATTGCCGCCAGACCAGTCATAGTTTGAATAATACACAATATATTAATGTCAGTATTTTGCATTCAGATGTCGTCCGAAGCTTCTTCTCATGACGAACTCGACTATGAATTTCTGGGAAATCTGCCGGGAAAGCCTTACATTCTTCAAACCAACGTCTTTGCAAGTGGAGTCGGGAATAGAGAACAAAGAATTCATCTGTGGTTTGATCCCACAGCAGACTTTCATAACTATTCAATTATTTGGAACCACCAACAAATCGTGTATGTGCTTCGACTAACTGAAACGGAACCTCATTTAGAAGCTGTGAATATGCCCTGAATTGTATTTTGAATTTTAATGATTTCTGTTAACATACAGTTTGGCCTACTGTGAACAGATTTTGGATTGATTCTATCCCCATCCGGGTATTCAAAAACAATGAAGCTACGGGGGTGCCATATCTAAATAGTCGACCCATGAAGATCATCTCCAGCCTTTGGAACGGAGAGGACTGGGCTACCGACGGAGGAAGGGTTAAAATAGATTGGAGTAAGGCTCCCTTTGTTGCCTCTTATCAATCCTTTGAAGTCGATGCATGCAGCGTGTCATCTGATTCATCTCCACCCTGTGCCAACAATTGGTGGGATCAACCCGAATTTAGAAGTCTAAATCAACATCAACTGGGTAGACTTGATTGGGTTCGCAAAAACTACATGACTTACGACTACTGTCACGAAGGTTTTCTGCAACTCCAGCTGAATGCGCATTGAATCCTTAATCGCAAGATTTGATTACATATTGTAGAATAATTTCAACTCTAGAGATTCATTTCATTGAGTATTGAACCAGCTACCATATAATAAGAGATTGATTCGAAAGAATCTACCATCTCAACTAGCAGAATTGGTTTTGGCCAAACCACCAAAGTGATTAACTATTCGCCCATCTTTTTCTTTTTTCTTTTTAGATTGATTGTCTCCGTCTACATGTACATGGATCCGAAGCTTCAGTATTTAGCCGAATAAAACATGGCTTCGTCTAAGTGTCTCAGCTAAGAATGCCATACCTCTTTGCTTAATACGGGAGTCTACAACGAAAATGAACGTTAGTCTGATAATCGAACTTATTTAAGCTGGTTTTAAAGCATGGTGTTTAAGGGAGAAAAAGAATTACAACATGGCATTTTCTAACTATTCTAAGTTTGTGATGATACGAATGTGCATGAAATTACTATTTTTTGTTATTTAAAATTTATTTTTAAATATAAAAGTAGATTTAACATATTGAAAAATTCTTATAACACTTGGATTACACAGAAATAATCACTCAAATCTGTGATTTAACAAATTTTCACCAGATTTTAAGCAAATGTCCTAAGAAAATTTTACCCATTTCTAAAAACTTTTACACTTAATCTTACAATATAAATGACAATTTTTTTAAAGAATAAATTTATTTTAAAATGTAAATTTTTTTATAAATGTAAAATGTAAATGACAACGAAACCCTATTTAAATCTTAACCAATTGGAATCAAAACCCAAGTGAAATCTTAACTACTTGATAAACTTGTGACAAATACACTTAGTGGAAATTTGAAATTTTAAAAAACACTCAAATTTCATTTATATTTGTATTTAAATGTTATTTCAAATCAAAACATTAATTTGCATGCTGCCCTATTTAGATCTTAACCAAGTGGAATCAAAACCCAAGTGAAATCTTAACTACTTGATACACGTGTGAGAAATACATGTAGTGGAAATTTAAAAATTTTAAAAACACTCAAGTTTCATTTATATTTGTATCTAAAATTTATTTCAAATCAAAACATTAATTTGCATGCTCCAATTGAGATAGAATAACTTTTGAAGTTGAATCAGCTTTAAAAAGAATCAAAACTGCTTCAACTCACATAGAACAAGGTTTCAACTCACATAGAACAAGGTTGCGTGGTAGCGTAGTTTCTGCGGGTTGAATTAGGAATAAATGCAGAGGGATGGGGAAAAAATAGTGAAGGCAGATGGAAATTGCAGCGCAGATGTGGTAAGCAACATGAAGGACAGGTGGTATCTATGCAAGAGTCCCATTTATTTTTTGAAACTATATAATTCATCTTAGTAGTCCTACTTTGCATGTTTATATTTATATTTGGAATTGGTTACAGTTAAGTAAAATTTACATAGAGTTGTGCATGAGAAAAAGGCAATTCAAATCAAATAAACATAATGTCTTGACATTCAGCATAGTTGAAGATAAAAATTTAGAAGCACATAAATATAAAAGGAGATAAAAAATAGTTTTATTTGGAATACATAAAAAAATAATAGTTTGTTACATATTCCTGGAAATTTAAATGCGTTTGTCATATAGTCTGGGATTGGGGATCCTGCGGACCATAAGATAAATATGTACAAGAAACAGAACTGTGGAAAGAAGAAGTGGGCGATGATAGAATGCAATACTTGAAAAGAAGAAATTGGAAGGTATCAGTCTCTGGCTAGAGATTTCTATTTAGAAAAGGTGGAAAAACTGGATTGATAAACAGAGCAAGATGTGATGAGTATAGACTTACAGGGATGACACATATCAATCATTTTTCTATTTTCTTGCTTATGGCTTTTTCTGTTGGCTTTCGTCCGCGACTCGCTTCAACTCTGTTTCGACGAATTCTTCAATGTAGCTTCTCAAGGGGGCGACGTTGATCTCATTCCAGATTTTTATGTTGAAAAGTTCCTTTTCTAATTCGCTTAGATCAATAGAAAGATTACACAAAGCCTGATGAATGTCTTCATTCTATACTGAATAGCCGACTAGCCAGTTGGCCACGTCATCTTCACCATATTCAAGAATGTTGTAAAAATTTTCTAAAGACAATGCCTTAAAAATATGAACTTGTTTATCGAAGGCTTGCTTGGTTAACGTCAACGAGTTGACGATTAACTTGGGGTCTTGGAACTCGTTGGTCCTTTCGGCTAAGTCTATTTTGGTCAGCTTTGTGAATAATGTTTCTTTCTTTGATATGACTTGTTCACATGATTGGATAATGAGATACAAGTTCTTCACCTTCTCTTTCCAGCATACTTCTAATTGAGTGATTCGACTTTTGGAGGGGAGATCATGTTGTCTTCTTTTCATGTCTGTCATGTTGTTGACATGAAAGGAAAAAGGAACGACCATGTCCAAATATAAACTTTCTTCATTTTTTAAATCCGCCTGCAGATGTTCGAGTAAGTTATGTGCCCTCGATCCCAGAGAAGCCATAGTTTGTGATGTTTCCTAGGCCTCAGTAATCAGTTCCATTCTTTTCTTGATATTATTCTCCACATATACTCTACACAATGCAAGGAGGCTGGAGGATACTTTTAACTTGGCTGCAGGGGTAGCAGGCATGGCTATTGCCAAAGGACTTGTAGGCAATGACATAGGAATCAAAGCTTCCTCCAATTCCTTGATCCAGTCCTTTAGTCTGGAATTTTTGGCCTCAATGACTCCAATCGAATTACCAAGAGCATCTCCAGTTGCTCTGTGAAGTCCAAATATTTGGGACGAACGCATGTTAGCAAGGTCAACCTCTGAACGAGAATTTATTTTTTTATTTTTTACATCTCTCTTTTCAAAAAACAATTTTTTAGATTCGCTATAAAAAACAACGCTCTGGAATATGAAGGATTCATCTTCGTAAAAAATTTCAGTATCAACTATGTCCATTGGGAGACTATGTTGGATCACGTCTCTCGGTTGATCAAGGTTACAGAATATGCTATCCAGATCAGTGTCAAGTTCCATGTTCTCACTCCCAATTTTGGGCTCTTCCGCCTATCCTACAACTTTTTTTCTCTTCTTCTCTACGAGAAGCTTGTGAGAACTATCAATTTTAGGATGAGGAGGGTTGTTATCTCCTCCTTTGTTTGAAGAAATTTGGGTTACTTTGTTACTGTGGTAGGACGTTGGATCAATGCTTTGTTACTATGGTGGTTCTGGTCCTCACGCCCGAAGATGTTCACTGTATGTCCATAGAATTGTTGTCGAGTTGGTGCCATTAGTTTATGAGAACGTCCGTTTACTCTAGACAATGATTGAAATGAATAATTGGAGGGGATAATATAACCACGTGGAAATGTTGGTTCAATGTGTGTGAATGGGAAATCTCCTCGAGCTCTTCGCTCATTAATGACAATCTCTATGCGTGCTGGATGATGAGTTGTTATAAGTAAAGCTTAATTATTGCATACTTAGATGTGAAAAGGTGGTGGGTACGACGAAGAAAAATTAAGGATTGGAGGTTTCATGAACGAGCTAAGCCGACAACGTGCGAATGACATTCCATGGTATTTGAAATTAACAGTCGCAAGGGATAACAAAATCCTTCGCAAATCTTGGTTCAATGCGCATTAATGGCAGATCTTCTCGAGCCTTTCACTCATCAATGACAATTTATACAGTTCCTACATGATGAACTATTAGCATTAAAGATTACTAATTGCATATTTAGAAACAAGACCTTTATATATGAGTGTGTTTGTGTGTGTGACAGAGACAGGGAAGAGAAAGCAAGGAATGGCAAAGTATGAAAAGTGGTCGGACTGGCTTAAAAATAGGTTTATAGGAGAAAATGAGGAGATGTGAGTGTCAAATGGTCAAATTGAATAACTCAGAATGTTTGACTGGAAAACGCGTAAAACAGAAGAGGACATGATGGTGCAGTTTAGTGGACGGTTTGTATATTTGCGGAATTCCGGGAAAGTGGAAAAGTATGGAATAGGGAAACAGTCGACTGGGCTCGTTTTCAGAAATAGGGATTGAAAATTTTGTGAATGGGCCAACCCGAGGTCCCACGAATGACATTCCATGGTGTTTGAAATTAATACTCGAAAGGATAATATAACCGTCCGGAAATATTGGTTTAATGCGTATTAATGGGAGATATCTACAATTCTTGGTTCAACATTAAACAATATTTTTTATTATAGATAAGACTCTTTTATTATAAACAAGTGCAAGCAAGGAATGACCAAGTCTGAAAAGCGGTCGCACAGGTTTCAAAATAGTGTTACAGGGGATTCTTAGTAGAGATGAGGGCCAACGGTCAAATTGTATGTGTCAGAAATTTTAACTGCAAAATGCGTAAAAGGGAAGAGTGCAAGCAAGGAATGGCCAAGTATGAAAAGTGGTCGGACGAGTTTCAAAATAGGGTTAAAGGGGATTGTTAGTAGAGGTGAAGGTTGACGTTCAAATTTTATGAATGGGAATTTTTGACTGAAAAAATGCGTAAAAGGGAAGAGTGCATGTTGGGGCGGGCTAGTGACCGGTTTGTATATTTGTGGAATTGCGGATGTTGTTTGCATGTCACAGAACAATAGAAGGGAAATATTTAGTTCTCCTATTCGGAAATGGTTGGTTAGACTTGGTTGGACAGAAGTGCGAAGGTGGCGAGCACAACAAACAACGATTAAAAATTGGATACTTCATGAAACCGCCAACCCGACGATCCGCGAAAGCGATTCAGACAAATGGCGAAGTACGAAAAGTGGACGAACATGCTTCAAAAATGGGGTGACAATAGTTCGACAGGAGACGTGAGGTACCGATGGTCAAATTGTAGCTTTCGAAACTTCTGAGTGCAAACTGTGTAACGGGGAAAAGGGTATGATGTGACAGTCTGGTTGTAAATTTGTATATTGCGGAAGTCTGGGTGCTCTTTGGAGGTCATAGAACAATGGAAGTGCACCCTAGAGACCGCCTCCCTGGGAATTCACGATTGGAAATGTGGCCATATATGGAATGGATAAAAGAACGAGTGCAAATGTGAAGCCATGCAGGAAAAGAGAAACCAAATTTTGGTTAAGTATAGAAAAGGCAAAAGAACAACTAATGTATTCAAATATGTAATAGATGTGACTGAGTGCAACTGTGTAATGGGGAAAAGGGTATGATGTTATAGTCTGGTTGTAAATTTGTATATTGCGGGAGTCTGGGTGCTCTTTGGAGGTCATGAAACAATGGAAGTGCACCCTAGAACCCACCTCCCCGGGAATCCGTGATCGGAAATGTGGCCAGATATGGAATGGGGAAGCGGTCGGTCAGAGTCGCGATATAAAAGCGCGAGTGAAAACATGAAGCCATGTGGGAAAAGAGAAACAAGAATTTGGTTAAGTATAGAAAAGGCAAAAGAACGACTAATATATTCAAATCTGTAATATATGTGACTGAGTGCAATTTTGTAACGGGGAAAAGGGTATTATGTGACAGTCCGATTCTAAATTTGTATATTGCGGAAGTCTGGGTGTATATAGAAAATCCATTAAAAAAAAAAAAGAAGAACATCGAGTACTATACATCTATCCTTAGAAAATGGATCCAGTTCTTTAGGCCAAAACATCGAACGTATCTGCCACAAACACAGGCACGTGATCCATAACATGCAGAATCCATCAAGATTCTCTTCAACATGCATACAAAACTGATCACCATGCCTTTTTTTTAAGGAAATCCTTGCAGTTTTCTCCTCGATGGATCATCTTGTGGTAAAATTGATAGTTCTCAGAAGCTTCCCGTGAGGAAGAAGACGAAAAACGTTGCAGGGAAAATGGAATAGCCCTTAAATGAAAGTTAGTATACACCAAGAAACCGCCTCTCCACAGTAAAAAAACTTCATGGACACGGGTTGCCCGTGCAATTTTAGAGGCCCAAATTAGTCCATTCTGGGTGGAAGGAGATGACTAGTAGAAATATTCCTTTCACCAGTGGGAGTTCTGGTCCTCATTACCGAATATGTTAATTGTATATCCAGAGAACATGACAATAGTCCCACAATTGAATATTTTTTTTTTTGAAATATATCTTTGGGAGCATCAACATATCATTTCCTTACAATGGAAGTCTTCCACCTAGAACGAACTAATTTGGACCTCTGGAATTCCTACTTTCGAGCTGCAAAGGAATTATTGCGTTCAACATCATTTTCTTTTTTGAAACTCCTTCTTTTGGTGTTTTCAGGCTCGCCATCACTGAGCCGGGAAGTTTCGCCCGTTATGGTTGATTTTAATTTGGGCACAGGAGCGGGAACAATATCTGCATTTCCATCATCCATTTCTGTATCATCGTCCATCCGATCATCTTCTTCCAGCTTAGAATCTATGGCATCAACCTCTGCGCCAACCATCAATGCAACCGGGTAGGTTCTCTGAGCAGGCAGGGTTGCCTTGGAATTCTTTGGCTTGAAATATATCTCTCGGTGTACCAAGGGACCATCTCCTTTTTTTCTCCTGGGAAGAGGGAGATGAGTAGTAAGAATATGCCCTGGAATACTGGAACCTCTGGCCATCATGCCCAAATGTGTTTACTGTATTTGGAAAAAACTGCTGCCACAAGTTAACGAGAATTTTCGTTTTCTCTAGACGATGTTTGAAATGAAAATTGGGGAGGGATAATATAACCCTCCACAAATCCTGGTTTAATGCGTATCAATGGAAGATCTCCTCGAGACTTTTTCTGATCAATGACAATCTCTAGGGTTCGTGCGCAATGAGCTGTTACCATTAAAGCTCAGTAATTGCATATTTAGAAAAAAGTGTGAAGGTGGCGGTGACGACGAAGAGTGATTAAGAATTAAAGATTTCTTAAAGGCACCAACCGACCAGCGCACGAAAGAGATTGCATCATTTTTTAAATGAATACTTGGAAAGGATAACACTATTCTCTACAAATCTTGGTTTAATTCGTAGTAATGACAAATCCTCTCCGGCCTTCCGGATAGTAATGACAATCTTAATGGTTCTTGCAGGATGAACTAATAGCATTAAAGCTTAATAATTTCATATCTGGAAATAAGTACGAAGGTAACAGTGATTGTGAAGGGCAAGCAAGCATTGTACATTTCGTCCACCAGCCAACCCGCGAAACTGATTCCAAGAAATGCCCAAGTGTGGAAAGTGGTCGGGTGGGTTATAAAAAAAAAGGGTCAGAAGATATACCCAGGAGATGTGAGGGGTCGATGGTCATATTTCATCTCAGTGACATATTTCGATCGTCAACTTGTATATTGTGGAATTTCGGGTGTTGTTTGTGCGTAGGGGAACAGTGGAAGCGCAATGTCGAGAGGGAAATTTGTATATTGCGGAACTTCGGGTGCTGTATATAAAATCATGAGAAATTCAAAAAAAGGACCAAGTAAACAGAAAGTGAAAGAATACAAGATGAAGGGGAATTTATTTGCTAATATGTAAATCACAGAAGTCCAGGTGCTATTTGCAGGCGATGGAACAATGGAAACACAATGTTGAACCCGCCTATGTGGGAACCCGCGATTCAAAAAGTTTGTTCAATATAAAATGGGGAAGCAGTCGGTCAGGCTGGTGATATAAAAGTAACAATGGAAATATGAAGATGTGAATTTTCCAAATCCCTCACCTAGACATTTTCCGAAAAATGAGTAAGTAAAGAAAGGGAAAGAAGAGGGCAAAAGAGAAAGCAGATGGCAATTTTCGGAAGCGGGAATTGCTGTAAGAAAGCACCATTGATGGTCTTAACAGTAACTATGGAGTGCATTAAACAAGTTAACATGTTCTTCAATCAATGAATATATACAACGAGCAATGTTTATAGTTTCCAGGATCTGTTTGTATAAGAGAAGCGTCAGAAAGTTACAAGAAAATCAATTTTTGGATGTTTAAGTAAAGTTTGTGTACTGTTAGCTTCACCGCAAGTATAACAACGATGAATTTGAATTTTAATGTCCTCTCGTTCATATGATTGTTCCATTAGACTTCACATACTGTATATTCTTTTATTTCAATTTGTTTTCTAATTTGTAGATCGCGGAAGTCTGGGTGCTGTTTGCAGGCGGCGAAACAATGAAAACGCAATATTGAACCCGCCTATCTGATAACTCGCCTATTCGGAAAACCGCGAGCTAAAATTTTTGTACAATATGAAACGAGGAAGTGATTGGTCGGGCTAGTGATATAAAAGTAACTGAAATCTGAAGACGTGAATCCGCCAACTTCCGCACCTAGAAATTTTTCGAAAAATTTGTAATACATACTAAATATGTACTTCTATAAAGTATGGACATGAGATTTTATAGAGCATGTAAGGATCCCACATTCCATACTTAGCCACTTTTTGGATCACGGGTTCTTGGGCTGGCGGGCTCAAAATTGGGCCTCTATTGTTCCGTGCCCTACAAATAACACCCATAATTCCGGGATATACAAATTGACAAGCGGACTTGCAGGCTGGCTGGCTCAACATTGCACTTCTATTGTTCCGTGTCCTCAAAACTACACTCAAAGTTCCACGATATACAAATTGACAGATGGACTCCAGGGCTGGCGGGCTCAAGATTGCGATTGTTTATGGATGGTGATCCCTATCAACTATCTAACATTCTCTAAAAAAATTATTTTCAATACTAAATTATTAATATTAAATATTGATATTGTACAATTTAATTAGACAAAAAATTTTGTACAATATGAAACGGGGAAGCATTCGATCGAGCTGGTGATATAAAAGTAAGTGAAATCTAAAGACGTGAATCCACCACCTTCCGCACCTAGATTTTTTTTCGAAAAATGAGTAATACATACTAAATGTGTACTTCTATAAAGTATGGACATGATATTTTATAGAGCATGTATGGATCCCGCATTACATACTTAGCCACTTTTTGGATCGCGGGTTCTTTGTAACAGTCCTAGTAGAATATATGTTTAGGAATTATTAAGTAAAAATTAATTAGGGGATTAATTGTCTTAACATGGTATTAATTAAACAAGATTGGTATAATGATACTAATTAAATATTTATTAATTAATTAATTGTTATAATTTTAATTAATTAATTAATTAAATTAATTACCTATCACATTGAATGAAAAGGGTAATAAATTTAAAAGAGTTAATAAATTATATTGTTTAAAAAAAAAGGGTTACGTATACGAAGGGATAAGGGGCATTAATAAGCGGATAGGGAACATTAAATAATTGGATAAGGGGCATTAAATATGGGTAGGTAAGGAAGTAAATGGGGTGAAAGGGCGGTGAAGGAGGGATATGAAGAGAGGAGGTTTACAAAGGAGGGGGGGATCATTCTACAGGGGAATTTTTATTTGGAGAGGGTTCTGTTGGATTGTGCAGAGGAGAGTTTGAGTTCTGTAGTCGGGAGGATTAGTACAGGGGGCACCGGTTTGCTGGGGGTTTTGGGCACGGGGGCCAGGATATCCATATGGTATCCTAGAGCTAGGAAGATGTCCTAGTTGGCAGGGTGGAACAAGGTTTGGGCAGTGTTTGATCTAGTTCAACAATGAACAACCAGATTGACGGAGGAATTAACATCATACCAAGGTATTTTAAAATTATGTATTTATTTTATTCTGTTATAAAATTAATATTCGTTGATAAATTTAACATGCGGATGAGCTAAATTAAAAGGAATTATTGAGTTACTGAAATCAAGTAGCAGTTACTGTTTTGTTTGTAAAATTAATTGATGTTAAATGAATTCGGCCATTACAAATGGTATCCGAGCGCCTCGTTCACAATCTGGAGCCTTAAGGGCCAAGTTCCTTGCTCCAACTCCAGCTCCGTCTAACCTGCAAACCAAACACAGAAATTTTAACACAAATATAAATATAAAAGAAATACATATTGAAAATGTAAAAACAAATTTACCAAAGTAAAACAAGTGAAATATGAATACAACTAGGGTTGTTACAAGCTTTTTGTATTAACCAAATTTTTCTCTTTTATTTTCTGTGTTTTTTTGAATTTTCTCTTTTTTTTTCTTCCAACGACATGTGTTGATACAGTTGGTTGTATGACCATGAATTAGTATCTCATGGGGCATCTTTGTAAATAGTTCAGCAAGCTAATACCATAAGATGGTTAGTATTAGAAAGGACCACAATTAACTCGTACAACAACATATGTCATTGATCACTAATTTTCACCTCCATTACCAAAACTTGGACAGGGAAGTGCCATTTTATGGAGCATGTTGTCATCGGTAAAAGGATTTGTCACTGAAAGCCATCATGCCAGCTGGAGAATCACGTAGGGTAAGCTTACCTTAGATTCTACTTTCACATCACAAACAAACCTAACTCTGTCCAAAAAGGGCATATCATTCACTTCAATTTCTAAGTGAAATGAATCCCAAGTCCGAGTCTCCATCGTTGTTTAGACTGGGTGTTCAAGCTCCATTGTTGTTCAGACTATCTGTTCAAATTTCATGCAATGTTTCAGTATTAACTCCCCCATTCACCTTCATGATATTTTCCACTTTACTACTGCATTTAGCACATGTCGGGCCCCTCTAGATTTCTATGTTTATGTTTACTTTCTAACATCCTTTGCAGACCTACTTGGTCTATAGAACTTCTTTAGACAATTTTAAAACCGAGACGATTTTGGTATGCTTGACTAGATAACAGACTGCAATTGCCACAATTTCAAATATCATTTAAACATTCGAGCTACAAGAACAACAGATGTCCCCCCTAGTGATGAAGGACAACAAACTGGGGGTTAGATCACTTTCACGAACGACTTACATAATTCACTCTAAGACATATCATTTCCTGGAAGAGTATGGAGTAGCCTACTGCCAAATGTCAATTACTGCATATAGCTCGAGTTCGACAGAAATAAAGAATCATTTCATTTCTTGAAGATCTCAAACCCAGACTGCTCCTCGCCTTTTAACAATTGAGCTTAATTTTAAATAACACGCACATGATTTAACCCGTCAGCATGTTTTCTACGAAGAAATTTTTCTACATGCCAAATTTCTTCAAATAATATTTTACAGTCCACATGTAGAACCCTAAAGCCAACGAAGTAAAATCTTAGTTTTCATTCGTGATAGAAAGCATTTTACAATTAACTAACCCCCAGAAAAATAAAACTAAGAACACGAACAATTATTGCATAGTCTAACCTTTAATTGGTATTAAGAACAAATTAACATGAAAGAAACTGTGTAGTATATATATCATATATACAGAGCATGGGTGTTATCATCTTAAGGTAAACAAAGGCACCAAGTTCAAGTTCCAAATGCATACAACTCTGCAACGACCAAACAAAGTCTGTTCACGGAATGGAATTTAGTTCAGAGCGACCCTAGATTTCAAATTTCCCCTTGTTGAATATTATTCCTCAATGAATGTATCAGAATTTAACTCAGGATTTGCAAACAATTAGTAGCGACCATATTACGTTTAAAATTTCGAAGTTGTAATAAATTTTGCAGCGACTGACAGAGTCCTAGTTTCAGATTTCAAAATAATTATACCTAGATCCAAAAATCTAATCTTCAAGATTTCAATTTTTATTATGCAATGAACTTAACAAAATTCTCTTATAGGATTGCAAAATATTCTTAGAGACCACTCAAATCTCAAAATTTCGGAAAGCAAATAAGACTTACAACAACAACTCCTTGGTTGAGCGATTTGTCGGTGGATTCCCAGTGTGTGGAAATGGATTTGAACCTACAACCTCCCAGCAACGGAGTTTGGCAAATGCTGCCGATTCGAATGCATCATGTGCTAGTAATGAGAAGGTGCCCCTTCAAGAGCTCCTTGAAAGCTGCCGAAGCTGCCAAATTACAGAACTCAAAATATAAATACACCAGGCTCATACAAAGTAGTTTGCTGCGAAGAAAAAAAATCAAAAACTTTCCAGGCAATAATTGGAAAAATAACATGTAAATCACATGAATATCATCCAAGCTTTGCACAAGCAGTCTAGCCAGCTCCTGCATCAAACACACAATACCAGCGTGAAACGATCGAAGGGACGAGCCCACCAAGGATGTATTTAAAAAAAAAAACTATTACAAGCCAGCGCCACCGCCAGGGACAAAGCCATGACCAGACCAGCACCAACGCACACGAGGCCACGAAGAGGAGTATCGAAAGGGATGAGCACCTGGGTGAGGGGGCACGTGGGCCTCATGTGAGGACCCACGATGCCGATTTCTTATATGTATAATATTTCACGAGTAAATTTTTTTTTTTTTTTTTTTTTTT
>ML782467.1:484044-507817 GCA_009831015.1 Picea engelmannii | reverse complement strand
AAACAAGCCGCAAAAATTTGGTGAAGGCTATTTGTATAAGCAAAGTGAGGATGATTCTGTGGATGTATACACACAATAGTTGTAGAGCTAGATAGTTTCTTCAGATTCTGTACTATGTTTGCTCGCAAATCTGTTACAAATGTTGCTTGGGTTGTGCGAAAGATCCTTTCTCTAACATCCCTTTTCTTTGTTATATTTTTGTAGAGAATAAGTGGAAACTACCCTTTATGCAATTATTGTGCCATTGACGAAAACAAATTTGAATAGGTATCGAACAATTGCAGCTGCAACATGGAACAATGCAATATTTGTGTAACTTACCTGAGATACATGCACATGCGAAAGTAAAGGAAAAAAATGGATATGGAAAACGGTACCATTCTCTTGTCGTTGTCCGACTCTCCATCCTTTATATGGAGAATGTGTTGCAGGCCAAGTTTTATCACCAGTGTGACAACTACGCCAATGGTTCCGATTGGGTAAATATCACTACTCTGTGTAAGCTGGATGATAGTTGTGCCTGGGACGAAATGATATTCTGAACAAACAACGGGAATTTTTTCCACAATACTTGTTTCGTTGAGAGAAATAATATGATCACAATCACCACGGTCATATACTGTTTTGGGCAATATATTAAAATTTGTAATGGATATCCCATTACTCGACAATACCTTTTCTGCATGTTTGTGGACAAGTTGTGTAGGAATAGTTAGTGTGACTGTCATCATGGCCTCCTTGTCTGTCATGTCATCATGCATAATGGATCTAGTTTTTTTTTCCTTGTCCAATTAGGTGCTATAGATGACCATTATGTCCCCGATGAAAACTTGTCCAGTTCAGCGGCTGTTCAAGCCCTTTATTGATAGTACTTACAGTGTTACAAATCTAGACCCGGTGACAATTTTTTAACAGGAAAACTAAAGTGAATGGTAGTGTGCATTTTTATTTTGTATTATTTTTTCACTGGCATAAATCTACAAGTAGACGCATAGCTTCGATGAACTATGGAGCCAGAGTTTTGCAACCACACCTCTTAGTCTGCGGAACCTACGCTATGTTTGACGTCTCGCTTGTACTTGTTGATACTTCTTGTGAAATGCAAACCATGTATTGCAGATGACATCAACATATTCACCATTCCATAGATGAATAAACAGTCGAGGATATTTGTTTGGTAAACATACTAGGAACATAATGTATGCATCTTTACCTTTGGCCTTGTCGGTCTGTTGATGTCTGGGATGACTAACTACTCATGGCCATGTCACTAGTCGAACTGTTTTTTATGCAAACATGTGTAGATGAACATCAGAAGGACTAAACAAGCATATGCATTGTATATTGTCCATAATATTTCTTAATGTCACATGCAGGGTGGAAGGATATGGAATACAAAATAGGGTGTCAAGGAATATACTTAGGAAACAGGAGGACCCGAGCGCCAAATTGTATGCCTCTGATTTTTTGACTGAAAAAATGTGTAACAATAAACAAGGCATGATAGCGGGGCATGACGGCCAATCTGTATATCGTGGACCCCCAGAAGCCAAGGGAGCAATCTTGAACCTGCCCACCCGACACCTGCAATAGACAAAGTGGGTAAGTATGGAATAAAGTAGAAGCGTGACCATAAATGTGAAACCGTTAGTTTGCCAACCGACGCACCAATGAATTTTCGGAAAGACCACTAAGCAAAGAAATTAGAAAGAAAAAGGGATAATAGAAAATGGAAGAAGTAGAAATGGCGAGGGCAGAAAGGCCCATTGCTGCCAAAGTCATTGTTTTCTAGTCTAATATTATATGCCCCCATCCGGTTTGTATATTTAATTTACCAACACAGTTGGTATACCTTTTCGAAGATAGTACCACATAACCCTCTGTTGTTGCAAAGAACAATTCATCTTCTTTTCCAACCAACCTGTTTCTTCCAAGGTAGCAATGTCGAATATACAATGGACATGAAGGCACGTTAGTATGAATACAGACATGTAAAAGAAATAAAAACATTTCTATTTATTCCAACGTAACAAAAAATAGAATACAATGCAGAAAGATACGTACTATATACATACAGGTAAACCGAAAAATTTATAATAATAATAATAAAAAAAAAGGATGCAAAGCAGCAGAACAAGAACAACAAATATACAGACAGTAAATGAAATACTGAACACAGGAATATGAAATAAGAGTATAGGTATCCGCCTCTATAACTCCTCGTCTACATTCCTGCCAAAGAGTCCATCATCCTCTCTATCCATTCTGTTTGTTTAAATGTAGCAATGCAAGAAAAATACAACAGACGTGAAGGAAGTTAGTATGTAGGAAGACATGTAATGAAGATAAGTTATTATGTAGGAAGGTACACAACATCTACATACAATAAAGTAGGTGAACACATATACAGACAATAAATGAAATACAAAAAAACGCAATATGAAATAATAGTACAAGCATGTACCTTTCTATATCCTCTTCAATCGATGCAGTCAAGACTGCGTCATTTTCTCCAGCTAGTCTGTTTGTTTGAATGTGGGAACGCACAAAATATAATGAACATGAATGGAAGATGGTATGCACCATAGAACAAGTAATATGTACATACAGTAAATGAGACTCAACGAATATAATAAAATATAGGCAGAAACATGAACCTTTACGCTTCTCCATCCATAATTGTAAATATGTAATTTTTTTCCCTGCCCAAAATATATTACAAGCCACAAAATATTACAAAATTGCATGGCCATAGCTAAATGATTTTTGGTTTTCCATGGCAAAGTATCCAGATATGATTCCACCCATGGAAATACATGTTCTTTATCCTCTACACAGACTGTTGTGCCCACGATACAAGATTTTGGTTTTCCGTGGAAAACAACCCAGATATGCTTCCATACATGGAAATATAATTTTGCAGTATCTTTGTTGTACATATCATATCTCAAGTACAAGACAAATTGTATCGTGGTCACACCATTCTCTGTAGAGGATAAAGAACATGTATTGTCATATGGGCACATTTCACCATACATGGTTTATAAGTGCAACTTGCATATGTTTTATTTTAACAAAAAAACAATGGATATTGCAATTTCACATGTACTTCTCGAACCATTTTTCATGCAACTATTTTATATCATGTCACCACTGAATCACCAACAAAATCTCACAGCAGAATAGATATCGACCTCACCAGACAGGGAAAATAACACAACCGCATGTCCACTCGTGGGTGCAGGGGATGAACACCGTAAAGCGCCCAAAAATTAATAATAATACATTAAAAAAAAACCAGCTCCAACTGCTGGCGTAAGACCCCAACCCTGCAAAGACGAAGAAAAAAAAATAAAACAACAAACACAAAACCAACGAGAAACCACGAACAGGCCCAACCGCAGCCCCAGAGCCCCAAATCGTAAAGTAGAGCCAAACAAACACAACCAGCAACCGATGAACCAATGAACCAACGAACAAGAAACAACCACTGAACCAATGAACTAGCGAACAAGCAACAACCATCGAACCAATAAACAACATATGTATCTCCAATGACTACGAATCTATAGCCGAAGCACAGAAGGAATCGAAAACATATGACGAGCATGCCAGTAGAAATAAGCAAACATTCTTACTTGCAAACTACAAACACTGAAAAACAAAGAAGGAATAGAAAATGAAAGTATGGCATGGAAACTTACTCTAAAATGATGAAAGGTAGAAGCGCAAGTTGAATTGTGAACCAAACAACAACAACAAGCAGCAACTGACGAACCAACGAAGAAGAAGCACTCATCGAACCAGTAAACAATGTATGTAGCCTCAACGATGACGAAATTGAATTGCAAGGATAGAAGAAGGATGAAACATACAATGCTTATTCAACTGGCGGTGGACAACAATATTGTCCAAAATGACTGCAACATTTTATGGAAAATTTTGAGGAAAAATGTACACCGAGAAGTGTATTTAGATAAACATTTAAGGCTGTCAGGCTGTCTAAGGGCCTCGCGGTATGCAAACATTTAAGTTGTCAAGCTTGTTGGAGGACCTCGCGTCATGTAAACATTTAAGCTATCAGGCCTATTCAAGCACCCCAAAAAAAGTGTCAATACATTTCAATACAAATACAAAGGAGTAATAATAATAATAGTAGCACAAATAAAAAAATAAATCACAATACAAGGTTATAAACTTTGGAATTATCGATCACTATAAACCTTGGATATCTAAACATTTCAATATGATTACTACAAACAAAAAAAACACTGTATATGATCTAAGACAATGCTAGCAGAAAATGCTAAGACAAACATTCAAACTAATGCTAGCATTAATCCAACTTCGTGCAATGCATAAGAAAATATATGATTCAAAAAGACTGTATACGATCAAATACTTTGGATATGACAACATATATAACATTGGGAATAGCAAAGATGGAAATAGGACCTCCAATTTGTTATCCAATCAAATCATGACATATATGGTACTTTTCATTATATAAAAATCAATGTTTTTAGTTCCAACAATAGATACTATGGAAATATTTGTGGTCAAAGGACAAACTAATAGGAAGTCAACGAATTATCGATCACTATAGTCCCACTCACCGAACCAGTAAAAAATGTATGTAGCCTCAACGATGACGAAATTGCATTGCAAGTCTAGAAGAAGGATGAAACATACAATGGCTATTCAACTGGCGGTGGACAACAATATTGTCCAAAATGACTGCAACATTGTATGGAAAATTTCGAGGAAAAATGTACTCCGAGAAGCGTATTTAGATAAACATTTAAGGTTGTCAGGCTGTCTAAGGGCCTCGCGGTATGCAAACATTTAAGCTGTCAGGTCTGTTGGAGGACCTTGCATCATGTAAACATTTAAGCTGTCAGGCCTATTCAAGCACCTCAAAAACAGTGTCAATACGTTTCAATACAAATACAAATAAGTAATAATAATAATAGTAGCACAAATAAAATAAAAAAATCACAATACAAGGTCCCTATATGCCTTCGATAGGAACAAATAACTTTTGAATGAATCATCTTTAAAAAGAGAATGCCATGTAATAATGTTAACAGGGAGAAACAAAGTAACAAAGTTAAAAAATTGATTTTTTAACACACAAATTTAAAAGATATGTTTGTTTTCTTTGTTTTTTAATTTTATTATGGTTGTAAGAAGTGTTGTATGTGATAGATGGCATTTTGAAAAAAAAAATATTTCAATTTAAATTTCTATTAGAAATTAATTGGAAGTAAATAAATTTATGAAAAATTAGAACACTTTCTTTTTTATTAATGAAAGTTATTAATGAAAATTATTGAATATATTTTATAAATTTTCATCCAAGATTATTGCTATTTAAGGAAATAATCCATACAAATTACTTTAAATTTAGGTTGTCATTTTAAGAAGTCTTCTATATATCATGTGGTTAATTTACACTTGAATTCTTCTCAAGGGAATTGAATCTGGTTGGGGAAGATAACAATCATTCCTCCCAACCACCCAAGCTAAACCCAATTGACACAATGTCGGTTTCTCATATGCAATGGTGAGATTCATTTTGGTAGCCTCTAAGAACACACACACATTCATAATTCATCACCAATAATAAAAACTGCCACACAATAATTTTTTAGTTTAAATGACTATAAGAAATAGAAATAATACCATGCATTTTTGTTATCCACTTGATATATATTAACCAACATAGATCCACCTTAACTTTGGTTCTACTAGAGTTATAAGACACCTAGAGTCATCAAATGTATTTAGGTGTAAACCTTCAAGTTTAACTCCCTTCCCGGATGGGGTGACAACCAATACACATGCTACCAAGGGAAGTAAATACCCCCTTCCGCCATCCCTCCTCTACATATATTCAACATGCTCCACATTCAATTGATGTGGGTGGTGGTGCACCTACACATTGAAGGGGCCTTAATGGTTATCTCAAGGCAAGAGCCAAGATCTCACAAGAATGGTACGAGGCTGATCTGAGTTGTCAACTCGGTCTTTTTGGAACTTATCATCACCGAGTCAGATACTATTTTGGAGGTAAGGCATGACTCCTGTCATTCTATTATGGTATGGTTATTGTTTTTTCCTCCCCTCTTGGTATTCACTCCCTCCATTGTTATCCTCCCCTTCTGATTGGAAACCCTGCTCCTGCCATTTTAATGCCGCTTGAGAGGGGCATGTCGGAACACGGTCCAACATATTATAGATTTGTGGCTAGAAAACACCGACCAAGCCCTTCCTCTGCTCCAAATATTCCTCCCCTCTTTGACCCAATCCCCGTTGGTCCATCCATGGAGAATTTACCTCACACTGATCAGAATTGGATGGAGGAAGACAGAGCCATGATTTTCGTTGAGGAAGAGTTACCTTTGGTATCTCCACAAGAACCTCCAGATTATCTTCTTTTTTCTATCTTTGACTTAAAATCTTCCCCTCACAACTTTCCTCGACAAACTTAGGATGTATTCCTTGCTTCAACTATGGATAATTGCTCAGTTGAGGAAGAGATTCCTCCCGCTTTGCACGATGATAAAATTCATGCAGAAATTAAATTGGATAATGAACCTCAACCTGTTGTAGCTTCAGTTCCATAAGTGCCAAGATTATGTCACTTCTTAGAAGAGCACCTGCAGCTCATATTCGACATGAGAAGAGACATCGCCAACCAATTTCACCGTCAAACTATCCTCTATCGATGCATGGATGCTTTATTTGACTCTCTTTCAAGCGAGCATGCCAAACGTAGATGCTCGAAATGCTTCCAACTATATGTGTTTTCTCTTGCATGGCCACCATATCCTAGTGGCGATGCAAATCCAAGTTCACCTAGTGCTTAATTTTTATTCTTGATTTTCATATATCTATGTTCATAATAGCCCCAGTTACAACTTTGTCTAGGGTAAATTTTGTTTTTCAGTTTCCATCGACTTTAACACAGACATGAATATCATCTCTATACTGCCACCTGTCCTGGTTTCCATATGTATGGCAGAACAAGTGGACAAACTTGTTATGTGTACTGATTTGTTGATTGATTAAGGAAATACAACTTTATTTACAAAAAAAAAAAAAGTTTAACTTCCTCATTTTTTTCACCTACACTAATATGATCTCTTTGATTTTTGAGTTAAGATAGATTTATGGTGGTAAAATATAACTAGTCAATGACTACATAATATTTTTATATACAATATAATCCCTCAAATAAAATAAATAAAGATTCACTACGAAAATTACCCCGTGGGTGAAATTTATCCCCTAAAATTTCTTCAACAAAATAGGGTATCTCCACATAGGGAGAAAAACTTAAACAAATGGAAACAAAACCATATCAAAGATCAGTACACTAATGATATTACGTGGTTAAATCCATTGAAGAGGGAAACAATCCACTTGATAAAATATATTAATGCAAAATAAATATATTTTACGAGAGAGTTTCTCAAAAACAATCATTAGAAAATGACCCTACATGCTCTTTAAATAGAGATCATGGACCAATCAGGTGTTAAACCATATATCAATATAGTCATTAGTATCGAGGAGAATATGACTCATCATATCATTTTATGTCTAGTCACAACCATCGTATTACATAACTACAAATGCATACTAATGCATAATAAAAAAACAGACTGAGAAACACACTTTTACGTAAATAAATATTAGACCAAGTTGATCTTAGCTAACTCCTAAGTGTCTAAATATCCTAACATTTGTCCTTAAGAACAAATTGAGATATTATTAAAGGATTTACAAAGGTGACCGAAACAGGATAAGGAAGGAGGCATTAGAGCCTATCCCCCCTTAATGACAACTTACATAACTCCTAACATAGATCTAAGTTTGGAAATTTTTTCTTCGATAAGAGACTTTGTGAAAATGTTTGCAACTCGATCATATATAGGGAAAACTAACACTTCCCTTTTATGATGAGGTGCATTTATAACTCAATGTGTTTGTTGTTTTGATGTTGAACTAGGTCTTTGGGACCTTGATGACACTTTGATTGTTGCACTATAGGGTAGTCAAATGCTATTTTTGGAATCCAAACTATGAAAGGATTTATTGAAGCCACAAGGCCTATTGACTTGCATTAGCCACTTATCAGTACTTTGCTTCTATTGAAGAAAGAGGAAGAGCCTATTATTTCATACAAGCCCAAGTTATATGTTTGAAACCAAGATTGAAAACATAACCTGTAGTAAAATTTCAATCATTCGAGTCACCAGCCTAATTGAAATCAATATAACCAATTAAAAAAGGAGCCCCATTGAACTGTAATTTATCCCAAACTAAACTATACCTTGGATATACCAAAGTATCACTTTTTCTTCTTTTTAATGGCTCTCATGGGGTTTTTGCATATACCAGGCAACAAGACCAACAACAAAGTAAATATCAGGATGGGTATGAGTCAAATATGATGCCACCAATGAACTAATTATACAAAGTGACATCTACTTTGGGTGTAGTACATGTGGAAACCAGTTTGAATCTATATTGGAAGGTAGAAGGGGTTGGTTTACAATCATCCATGTGAAAGTGGCTAACAAGGTCACATGCATAATTATATTGGGAAAGAGAAATTCCTTCCTTGGTTTGCAATATTTGGAGGCCAAAGAAATAATCAAAACAACCTAATTCGGTCATTTCAAATGTCTTTTTAAGTTTGGATTTCACACAGGTTAAAATTTTACTGTCACTACCAGTGAAGATAAAACCACCAACATAAATAAAAAGGATTATGAGATCGCTTCCTACTTTCTTGGTATAGACTTTGGGGTCAAAATAACATCTACAAAATATGATGTCAAGAAGAAAGCTATCCATTTTAGCATACCAAGCTTGAGGATATTTCTTAAGACCATAGAGATATTTCTTAAGGTGAGGGTGATTTTGAACATAGCTAGGAGGTTGTTCTATGCATATTTATTCTTGTATATCTCCATACAAGAAGGAATATTTAACATCTATATGATGGACCTCCCACCTATGTGAGGAAACGAGGGTTAGAGCAAGAAAGGTGGAATTCATTTTGGCTATGGGGGAAAATGTTGCATTATAGTTTTAATTCCTTCAACTTGAGAGAATCCTTTAGCAACTAAATGGGCCTTATGCATTTCAAAACTTCCATCCAATGCATACTTAATTTTGTACACCCATTTACATCTAGAATTTTCATTTCTTTTAGAATAGGTACAAGATCCCAAGTATCATTCACCAGTAAGGAACACAATTCTTCATTCATTGTTGTGTCCTAATTTGGATGGCTAGAAGCTTCTATAAATGTATCTGGATCACGAGTCTCTGAATCTTGAACCAAAAGAGATAAGGTTTTCTGGAACTCTGAATGTGTATGGCACTGATTTGTAGGATCACTGACAAAATCACCAATTGCCTTTCATGTTATATGGACCCATCTGAGAAGTGGTTGTGTTGGTGAAGGTTCATGTTCAATGGAATCATCTATAGGAAGGAAAGAAAATGGAGGTGGATTTTCATCCTCAATATCATCATCTAAAGAAGAAACTAGAATAGGACCATAAGATGGTCCAAGTGTTGAAGATGGCTCGCAGGAAAAATATGACACAAATGTCAAATTAGGTTCACAAGCCAAGAGATTTTCATCAAATTTAACATTTCTTCTAATAATTATTTCATTGGAATGAGGTTGAAGAAGTCTATAACCTTTTACATCTTCAAAATATAAAAAAAATTCACTTCTCACTTTTGGGCTATATTGCTTTCCTTTTCTCATAAGGAATGTGAGCCCATTCTTCACTACCAAACACATGGATGTGGCTTACATATGGATTAATTTTAGTCCATGCTTCTTTTTACATTATATTTTTTAAATCCTTTTTGGGAGTGGGATTTACTATGTAATTGGTACAATTGATGGATTTTACCCAATAATGAATACTTAAATTCTTAGATTGGATCATACAATTTTCCATTTCCTTTAATGTGTGATTATTTCTCTTAGAAACACCATTTTGTTGTGGTGCATATGGAATAATATGTTTCATTTTAATTCTCTATGCAACGAGGTAAGTTTTAAATTTATTTTTCACATATTCACCTCCATTGTCTGTTCTTAAACTTTGCAATTGATGTCCATATTATTTTTCTACAAGGGCCTTGTACACCTAAAAGATATAAAAAAATATTGTTAAGTTTTAGGAAATAAACCTCAGTGTTTCTGGAGAAGTCATCAATGAAAGTTAACAATTAATTGTACCCAAATAAAGAAGGAGAAAAAATCAAACCACATAAATCACCACAAACAATTAGGGTCAAGGGGTGCCAAGAGGCACACTTGTCGAAACTATCCTAATGATGTTTACTGAGAACACAACTGACACAAACACCATCTCTCTAAGAAACCAGAGGAAGAAAAGTCATCATATTTTGATTACATAGTTGTTGCAATGAGTGAAATTTTAGATGACCAAACCACTCATGCAAAATTTTGATCAGTTCATTACTATGAGAAATAAAAACTAATGGAAAAGGAGATGATCCAAAGTTGCCAAATTTGTAAAACCTAGTAATATTATCAACAATTCCAGTTGTTAGAACATGCTTAGGAACTTGGAGAGGGGAAAACTATACTATTTCGCTTTCACCTAAATGAGTGTTTTGATTTACTGATATAAGCTTGTAGGAAATACTTGGAACATATAATACATTATTGAAATGAACATGACCTAACTGAATTATTCTAGTCCTTAAAACACTAAGAGATCTATAATCACCAATGAATATTTGTTTGGTGTTACATTCATTAAGAGAGAAAAACATGGCTTTATCCTTAGCCATATGATAATATGCTCCAGAATCAATAAGCCACTCATATGAAGAAGAAGTAGACGTTGCATTGAAGGAGAAACTAAAAGGAGAAAGTGCATGCCGATGAGAAGAAGAATTAGAAGAAGAAGAATCAATATTGATGTTGTGATTCTTCATTGATGCTTCTAAGGCATCTATCTTTCTAAAGAATTTAGACTCCAAATGACCATCTCACCCACAAAAATTGCAATGCCTATCAATCTTCTTATTTTTTTATTTTGGTCCTTTGTCACCATTGGGAGTAGAAGTTGGATGAGAGGGTCTGGGACCCTTGTTTTTCTTGTTGTCAGGAGGATGTTTCTTCTTTGGATGTTTGGTTTTATCTTTCTACTAGGCCACCGAGGATTTGTTAGATGTACTTGGAATGATGATCACTCAAAGGTGCAAGATCTTATCTTGATCTCCAATAAGAGAACCAAAAAAAATAAAGAGTGTGAGCTTGATAAGAATCCCCTAGAGCTTCTCTTGTGGCATATAAGGTAGATACAAAGACAAAATATGCACTACCAAGCTTAACAAGAATAAGATATATGCATCGGTCATCCTTCATATCTATTTTACATTCTTCAAGTAAAATTCTAACTATTTGAAATTAGATAAATAATCTTCAATGCAAGGGAAATATTTGGGACTTAAATTTAATATTTGATTTTCAAGTTGGTGGGAATGAATCAAGTTATGTTTGCCAAATGTCTTTTCCAAGTTATCCCAAGCTTTATCCGGGTCATCAATTCCTTGAAGGTGAATCCATAAATCAAGAGAGATGAACATTTCAACTAATTCACATGCTTTGTCATTTTTATTATTCCATTTGGATTTATTTTCAACATCGGTGGGGTCTTGTTCTCCCAAGATAATTTGATACAATCCTTTACTGTCTAGTACATCCTCCATATGGTATTTCCATGAGAAGTAGTTGGTATTGGTAATAAAAAGATCACTTGGAGTAGACATATTAAAATATTTAGGTAATATGGATTCAAAAGATGAAACTGACTGTGTGGATTGAAAGTTCTAAAAAATTAGGTAGTTTAAAAAAATGACATTGAAAACAGACTTTGGATGTGAAAGTTATGCCCTTTTAAAGAAATGCATAAAATTTAACCAAAGTGCCACATGGAAGGTAGGAGTTGGTCCACATGGTGATGAATGCACAATGTGGTGTTCGAGTAAAAAATAATTCTCTTCATTCTCTAACTTTGCATATAAAATCACTTTTACAAATAAGTTACTTATGAAGTGATCCACTTTTATAGAATAAGTGAGAATCACTTTTACAATGAAGTAGCTTTATAAATTAAAGTTGCATGCAAAAACAACTAAAAAAATAATATTAAAGTTATTTTATAGTGATTCATTTGTATAATTCAAGTGAAATTCACTTTACAATAAAGTTATGAAATAACTCAAAGTTGCATGAACTTTTTTAAAATGCAACTTAAAAAAAGAGAGTCTTGAAATCAAGACCTCTTATAAAATATAAAGTAACTTTCAACCAAGTGAGCTAATGCAAAATATACAACAAATGTGATGGAGGAGGAGGGGGGCTTTTTTTTTTTTAATTTTTGAATTTTTTTTTTTACTCTTTGTGTTGAAGTGTGTGCTTACCCCCAAAACCCTTGTTTTTTCCCACAAAAATTTCAACACCGCTACACAGAAAAAAAATGATATTTTCAATTTTTTTTTTACGAAACTTTACAATAATTGGGTTAGTTCTTGGTTATCTTTCTCGGGAAAATAAAATTTTCACTCTGTTTCTAATTAGTTGAGCTCACATAAAGCATAAAGCAATGAGCATATGTAGAAAAGAAAAAAAATTCCGCTCTGTTTCTGATTTTCCAAGATCAAAGTGCACGACAAAGAGCATATGTAGTCTACAAAGAGTAGTAAATCAAGAATAAAAGAAGTAAAACTAAAATATTAACTTAGAATTTAAAAGAAAAACTTTGTAACCAGACTTTATATATGTGGATTTGAAAAAACACTACAAGGAAAACACCTTGTAGTGGAGGTTTTTACGGAACCTCCCCGAAAAATTTCTCCCTTCTTTGTTTATAGCGAAGGTGGGTGACCAAAGGTTTTTGTGGAATTTTTTGCACTGGTGCTTTTGTAAGACTAATGCGAACATAAAAATAACACCTTGATGCTGATACAATAAGATGAACCATTAACAATTATAAACAAAATAAAATACAAAGTAGTACTCCACTCTAAAAAAATCTCACCGGTGCGTGTACCCATTCCACCTTGGTGCTCGACAATGGGATGCCTCTGTGCGTACAACTATATGATGCACTGAGGAAAAATAAAATATTATGATAAGAAACTGTAGTGCGCACGACACCATTTATTACAGAACCATATTAAAAGATCATAAGGGCTAGATATTTCTGGGCGTATCCCAGGAGGGGGTGAACCACGATAATATATGTGTTGTGTGATGTGATTGATTGCATGTTTCCCTTTTGTAAGTAGTTATATGATGAATGGATGAATGAATAATTCTTGGGGATCTGTTATATGTTAGATCTATTATAATGCATGCATAGACTTAACAGGTGAATGAATAGTAATAAGAATAGAAAGAACAACTAGATCAAGGCTTAAGAAGATGAATTTCAATCCCATATCCCCACTCTTTCCTATACTGCAAGCATCTGAGCATTGTAGTGACCCATAGAACTATCTTGGGTGAGACTGCGTAGTACACTCTGTGTGTTGTGTTGCCTTCTGGTTTACCAGGAGGGTCGATAGTTTTAGAGGGATTTGTTTGAAGTTGTTCAGATATGAACTCGGGTCAACCCAAGAAGTGGCTAGAGAAGGAGTAACAAACAACACCTTTTCATGTTCTTCTTCGGTGCCTTCTTCATATAAATATTCTAGTTCCATGAATATAACCCTTTATGTATCACTATCGATGACTTCATCTTCATTTCATGAGGAACTGTCTTCTTTGGTGCAAAGGATTTTCTTGAAAAAAATTATTTTTGGTCCTTTTGCCTTTGTACATTTGTTTCCTCTTAGAGTCATCTTCTTCATTTCTTTTCTTTTTATTATGGGAACATTTATTAGCAAAATTACCAATACCATGACAATTAAAAAAATCAACGGAAGCTTACCTCTATATTTTATGTTTCCCTTTTTCATCCTTCTGACGAAGTTTGCTACTTCTTCATAATCTTCTAAGATATCACTGTTGCTACTATCTGACTTTGACTTTTGCTTTTCCTTTTTCTTTATCTTCTTAGATTCTTTGAATGTTACTTCCTTTGTAACCAAATTTTCTTGTTCTATTCTCATCTCGTAAGCTGTGAGTGTCCCATGCAACTCATCCATGGTTAGTGTAGCTAGATCCACTCTCTCTTCTAATGGTGAAATCTTTGAATCATATCTCATTGGTAGAGATATCAATAAATTTTTGACAACAATATGTTCCTTTAAATCGTCTCCTAGACCTCTGATATTTTTTACTACTTCATCAACTCATAGAAAATAGGCTGCTATGTCTTCATCTTCATTCATCTTCAGTTGTTCAAAATTTTCTCTGAAAATTTGAAGTTTAGCTTCGTTGACTTTCTCATATCCTTCGTATATGTTCTTTAATTTATCCTATATTTATTTCGTGGAATCACAATGCATAACCTTGGTGTATATTGATTTAGTAAGACCATTTAGGAGTGCACTTATAGCTCTTGAATTAATTTCTTCAAGTTTATTTCCATGTTTATTTGTTGGAGGACTGGCTAGTTGTTTGTATCCATATACTACTGATCGCTAGACATCAAATCTTAGTGCCTGTATGTGTGTCTTAATTCTTCTACTCTATAAGGCATAATCTGTTGGATTACTGAGAGGGGGGGTGAATCAATAATAGCATAATTATAATCCTTTTTCTCCAAATAATCCAAGTGTTATATCAATGTAAAATTATTATCCAATAATGAGCAATAAGAAATGAACAATCACACACATACATAGTACACTAGTGTTTTACGTGGAAACCCAAATCAGGAGAAAACCACATAATGTTTTTTCTTATATGTCTTGAAGAATTACATTCATTGGAAGCACCAACTTCCTTTGTTTTCCAGCTGCAACTGGAAAGAGGCTCCAACCTCCTAGTTTCTCAAGCTACAACCTGAGGGAAGCTCTAACTCCCTAATTCTATGGCTACAACAAGAAGGAGGCTACAACCCCCTATGTTCTCCGGCTACAACCGGAAGGTGGCTACAACCACCTGTCATTTCCTCATCCAACCACCCTGAAGTATAAGTAGAATGATGGAACCACTGTCAACCTGTCACTGTGAGATATACTGCCATACAACTCTATCAACCTGTACCACTGAACTGTATCCAATCTGTACAACTTCCCTGTAATCAATCTGTACCTGAATTAAACATGTATCTACAAAAATACAACAGATACGCGACCTGTAGTGTTTCAGCCTGCGTATGTACGTGCCTTATCTATTATGCAACCCACGTATGTACGCTACCAAACTGTTATGCAGCCTGTGTATGCCTTCTGAAAAACTAGGGTTTCATTTTCTTGATAACTTTTGACCTTCTGTAACTTCTTTCACATAGATCTGTAACCTTTCACTGTATCCAGATTGTAACTGTACCCTGTGCATGCATTCTCATATATAACCTTTACTCAAGGCAAGTATGTCTCTCTCTAGTCATGTAGCATATAGGTATGTGTAATCATGAACAAGTATAATATCCCTCACATGATCTTAGTCATCAAACCCTTTCTGATATTCAGTCTCTCAATACATCAACTACTACACAAATACAAGCTCTCAACCATGTACCATAAAAAACCTTAGCCATATGCCAAGAAATAAAATATGTGCCTCACAAGAAGTATCAATGATGATCATACAAGCACTGTAATTCTGTAGATCTGACTTATGCACAAGATCACATGTAGACACTAGTCTTTCTAGGGAGAATCCTCAAATATACATTTCCATTCCTCATGCATACATCAAAATCCAACTATTCATAGAAATAAGACTTACCTTTTGAACCAATGGATGGATATGATGTATCTGAGCACTTTGGAACTTCCTGGGAGATTGATCTCAAAATCTAGAACTTCTGCATCTTCATCTTCTCAAGTTTCCATGACTTTATTAGCATGTATGATCCCTATACATATACAACCCGTGTACTGTACGCACCCTATACATAGGAAACTTGCGTATACACACCCTATACACAGACAACCCACGTACTCACCAGAAAATAGGGTTTTCTGTAAATCCAAGAATTTCTCCATCAACCCTTCATGCTACCTCAAACGTTCGCCACTTCAGAGGTATCCACAAGTATTTACAAGAAGCTTTACACAAGAAAATAGATATACAATATGTACAAGTGTGTTTTATGAGTGAGCTTTGTCTCTTATTTATATCTTCATGTAGCCTTACACTTTCCTTATTTTAGGGATTCTTCATTTAAAACAATTTCTTTTTGAAAAACACTTTGACTCTTGGGGGATTTTATAAGACTCATGAGGGTTCTCCAACTTCATATGGTCATAACTCTCTAACTTTGAGGAGTTATGTGACGTTCCACATACCACTGGAAACAACATGACAAGAATTATCCATCTAGGATAGTTTCACTGACAAATTCACTATCCTTCATCTGATTATTCCATAATTAAGCATGGGTTCTCTCACTCCGCAAAGCGTCTTCCCGTGAGGGCTTTCACCATAAGGGGACCACTTTGGAGTTAATCCATATTTACTTCTTATCAACCATGACAAGACAATAATGAGTCATCTTTACATCAAACAAACTTGGGTTCATTACCCAAACCTCTGTGCTCTGGGGCTTTGTTCAAGGGTTGACATCAATGACAACCAACCTTAATCAACAATCTCTCACTTTGGAATTGATGGAAACACTCTGATGCAATACTGAAATCATATCACTCATGATCCCCCTAGAACCATGCCTCTGTCCTCTGTATCTAATAAATATTCTCCCCCTAGAACCATGCCTCTGTCCTTTGCATCTGATAAATCTCTCCCCCTTTGTCATCAATGGAAAAGGTATCTTTCCATCCGGGGTTGCTCCCCCTGACTGAACTGTCTTCTTATGGTGCTTCCTCATATACATTTAAGACATATAAGATAAGCATTCAAAAAACATTCATTTTTGAGTAGAAATAACTCCAAGTCTTTGGCGAATATATTCAAAGGCTTCCCATGGAAGTGGTTTTGTAAATATATCTGTCACTTGTTCTTTTGTGCCCACATACTCAACTCTAATATTATTTTATGCAACCTGCTCCCATAGAAAATGATACTTGATTGAAATGTGCTTCATCTTGGAGTGCATCACTGAGTTCTTTGAGATACTGATGGCACTTGTATTATCACAATAGATTGGAATGGGCTCATCATACTGAACCTGTATATCTGCCAAAGTTTGTTTCATCCAAAGAACTTGTGTACAACATGATATTGTTGCAATGTACTCTGCCTCGGCTGTAGATAAAGATGTTGATGATTGTTTTTGCTTAGCCATGATACCAAACACTCACCTAAGTAGAACGTTTCTCCACTAGTGATTTGTCAGTCATCAATACAACCTGCCCAATCTACATCCATGTAGGAAATAAGTGATAGATATTTTCCTTTTGGATACCATAATCCAAATTCTTCTATTCCTATGAGATATATGAAAATCATCTTTACTACTAATACATGTGATTCCTTTGGTGCTGCTTGAAATAGTGCCACCTGTCCAACTGCCTGCATTACATCTGGTCTGGATGTTGTCACATATAGTAGGCTGCCAATCATTGACCTGTATTTCCTCTGATCTGTAGACTTTGAATCATCATCTTTTCTCAACTTGCAACTGGTTTGCATGGGAGTGATAACTGGTTTGCAATCTTCCATTCCAAACCTTTTTAGCATTTATCTGATATACTTGGTTTGAGAAATAAGGATTCTTTGGTTGCTTTGGCATATCTGAAGTCCCCAAAAGAAGGATAGTTCTCCAAGTAATGACATTTCAAATTAATGATGCATATCTTTTGCAAATTTCTGGCTTAACCTGTCATCATCACCACCAAAAATAATATCATCAACATAAACTTAAATTAATAAAATATTACCTTGACTTACCTTGATGTAGAGATTACTATCTTCACTTCCTTTTTTGAACCCTGTCTGTTGCTGATACTTATTCAGTCTAGAGTACCATGCTCTAGGAGCATGTTTTAGACCATACAAGGCCTTCTTTAATTTACACACATAATCTGCATTTTATGACAACTGAAATCCTTCTGGTTGTTCAATGTAGACTTCTTCTTCAATTTCCCCATTTAGAAAAGTTGATTTTACATCCATTTGATACATTTTAATATTTTTGGAGCATGCATAAGCTAAAAGCAAGCATATTATTTCCTTTCTGGCAACTGGGGAAAATGTCTCTTCAAAGTCGATTCCTTCAACCTGTGCATATCATTTACATATCAATCTTTATTTGTTCCTTGTAACCTGTCCATCTTCATTCAATTTATTCCTGAAGACTGATGCAGGATCATCTCTCCACGTCAACCAGCCAGCCAGCCAGCCACGTCAAGAGCACGCATTCAAAGCTAAAGAGAGGCGCAACCCTCATCTTTTAATTTGTAATTGAATGTAATTAAATGTTTAAGCTGTTGAGCTGTGAAGTCGTGCCTTTGTGCAGGATGTAGATAAGATCGACTTTAATGTTTGTAAGGCTGAGATCTAGATCCAGATGCTGGACTAGACAACCCATTCATTGTAATTGAATAGGGTAGGTAGGTTGGAGGGAAGAGCTCGAAGAGCCCCCTCAAGTAAAAGATATTGGGAGTATCTCATTTTGGTAAGTGGACGAGAAGATAGAATCTGCCAGTAGAGAGTAGAAGAGAAGAGCCGAGACCTTGTTACAGGCCGTGCTCGGGAACACCATGTAAATACATGCATTTGCCATATTTAATACAAAGAGCAGTTTTTCCTGCATGACTCTGTGTTGATTGGATGTCTGTGAGTGTTATATATATGCTATGAATGTATGTTGTTATCATGCATCAACAGGAGTGTGTTTGATTTCAGGTGAAGGTCTTTGAGGCTTCATACTAGGAGGGTGTGACAGAACACTGCAGGTTCTAATAGCCGTGCACAGAGGATGCATTTCTGAACACTACGGGTTCAGACAAAGACGTGCTGCGACACAGGAACTGGAATCAACAACTCAGGAGAAAGAAATCAAGGTTGTTGAACACCTTGGAGGTAAGACTGTGTGGGAGAAGACACAGTTGCAAACATAATTCTGCTGTGGATTATGTGAAGCTCTGCCAGGTGGGCATTGAGCCAGTGCAAGGAGTGCACAAAGATAGAAATCTGTTGTGAGTTCAGGAAGAAGAGACAGAATCACTGGGGATTCTGAGAGCTTTGCCAAGTGGGCATTGAGCAGGTGCATAGGTGCACATGAGAAGACATAACTGCTGAATGTTCTGTGAGAGAAGACACTCTGCCAGGTGGGCATTGAGTAGGTGTGTAGACAGGCACAGAGAAGAGAAGAGAACTCTTTGAGTTCTATATTTTGAAGGAAGAATCCATTAAGGGATCTTCACAGGGTTGTTGAACACCCTACAGACTCAGCAAGAGGTTGCTTGAGCAGAGGGGTAGCCAGGAGGGCATCCATATTTCTCCATCTGCAGGAGAAAGGAAGAAGGATAAAATCCCTTAGGGGTCTGAGTGTTTGAGAAGCTCAGGAGAGATAGCACTATGTGTGCGTGAAGACTCTGTAGAGGCACAGGAGTCATAAAATCCCTTGAGGATTTGGCGCAGAAGCTCAGGAGAGACAGCGTTTTCATACACGCAGGTGAGGACTCTCGATCGTGGAGTTCACAGAAAAGAAAGGAAAAGGTCGAGGCCTTTGAGAACTTGTAATTCTTCCAAGAACTAGAAGAAAGAACAGAATCTCAGGAGCGAGTATAGCAGCCGTCAGATCGGACGAAGAGATCTGGACCATTGGAAGGTTTTCACGTCCAGGTAGCATTAGAGTGAGTGCACAGAAGAGGAGATCGTCAGTCGTCGGATCTCACTCAGATACCCGTCAGCCATTGGATCGGGTGAAGGCGCGCAGAGTTTAGCCTCTGGAGTAAGTGCACAGGAAGGATGGATCTGAACCGTCAGATCTTGAGAAAATTACCCGTCCGTCGTCGGATCGGACAAGAGCTGCACGAGGTTTACCATCGGGAATAGCCGAGGGGAAAATCCCGACGAGAGGTGTAGCCATCAGGATATCGGCACTCGGGATATCAGAATTCTCGAGGTCGAGAAAGTCGAGACACTTCAAGTCTCGAATTAGCGAGGAACGATATGGACCATCTGTTTGTGGGGACACGTGGCGGGGATCGAGCGACCCATCGGTATATCGGCTACCGATGTTTTGAGTTGACAGAGAATTTTTGTCATCGAGGTATCGAAAACTCTAAAATTGTGAGATTGGATCAGGGTCGTCCATCAGTCGGGACACATGGTGGAGATCCAGATTATCGGGTGAAGTCCCGATAGAAAAGTCAAAATGGGGCATCGGAGTTCGGCATTTCGCGAGTCCTGAAGATGAGGCGCCCGGGACATCGGAAGTCACGAAATCGCGAGAGGCGATCAGGACCGTCCATCTTGAAGGGACGCGTGGCAGCGATCGAAGCCTTCGGGAAAGGTCCCGATAGGAGAGCCACATCGGGAAATCATGGATCGGGATATCGGGAATCCCATGGACACGAGGTTTATGCATTTCGGCATTGCGATGTCCGAAACCCCGATAGGAGACAAGGTTGTGGTCTTGTGGGATAGTGGTCATATGGGCCAAGATCTTAGCCAGGAGGGAAACATGTAAAGTGTCGTATCGACAGATCGGTGATCGGGAGATTGTGAGGATAGAGGTTCGTGACATCGAGGATCGCGAAACCACGAATCTCGATAAGAAAGAGGTAAGGTTGTGGTCTTATAAGAAGAGGTCGCATGGACCAGGGCATAGCCAGGAGGGGCTAAGGCGAGAAGAGCCATATCGGGAAATTGACTCATCGAAGATCGGGAATTCAAGAGGACAAGGAATCTTGACGTCGGGGATCACGAAACCCCGAAACCCAAAATTATCATCGGGGAAAAGTCACAGGCGTGTGTAGAGGCCATGACAGGGAAAAGAGAAGGACCTGTGGATCGGGTTTTCATCAGGGATCCTAGCAGGGAATCCAAAGAGCTAATTCAGCTCATGAATGAATGAGAACAATCCTATGAGCAGGAGCGCGACGAGGTGGTGGTCGTGCGCTTACTGCATCAAAGACCGACTTTGTGCTGATCGCATTCTTATTCTTCGATCTTGGAACCAGTTCCCAAGTGTCATTTTTCTCTATTTGATCCAATTCTTCATTCACGGCCTTATTCCAAAATTCATCCTTGTTGGCTTCTTCAAAATAGTTTGTTTCAATTGTAGATAAGAGTGATAGGTGTGTTTGTTCTGGTGAACAAATTTTTCTTCTAGTCTCAACTCATGCATCTTTGTTTCCAATAATCTGATCTGAAGGATGATTCTTCTGTTCTCATTTGCTAGGTGTCTTTGGAGATACTTGTTGAACTTGCTCTTGTGTTTCTGTCATATTCTCTTCATCTTCCTCTTCTACTTCATCTTCTACTTCTTCTTCTTCGAAAAGTTGTTCCATTTATTTTTTTTATTCTTCCTTTGATTCTGGTCTGCCTGTTTCATTAATTGTTACATTGATGTTTTCCACAACTTTGTTCAATCTTATATTGTAACACTTGTATGCTTTCCTTTTACTTGAGTAACCAACAAGTACTCATTTGTCCACACGAGAGTGAAACTTTCCCATTCTGCCATCTTCTCTTTTGATGTAACATTTTCTTCCAAAAACTCTGAAGTGCTTCACATTTGCTGGTCTTCCTTTCCATACCTCGTAGGGAGTTTTATTAGTGTTGTTTCTGAGCATTACTATGTTTTGAATGTGAACTGTTGTATGCAGTTCCTGTATCCAAAATATATCTGTCAATTTGGAATCCATTAGCATTGTTCGAGCCATTTCTTGTACTGTCATGTTCTTTCTTTCAACAACTCCATTCTGTTGAGGTGTCCTAGAAACGAAGAATTGCCTTTTTATTCTATGACTGTTGCAGTAGTCCATAAATTCCTTTGAAGTGAACTCTCCTCCATTATCATATCTCAAGCATTTGATTCTTGAATCCATCTCATTTTCAACCATTTCCTTGTAGATCTTGAAGTTTTCAAAAGCTTCTGACTTGTTCTTGACAAAGCAAACTACAACCATTCTTGTATAATCATCAACTAATAACATAAAATATATCTCACCTTTTAAGACCTTTGTTGTAGATGGTCCAACTAGATCAGTATGCACAATTTCCAGTGGTTTTGTTGTTGAATATTCCTTTGATTTGAACCTGGTCTTTGTTTGCTTTCCTTATTGACAATGCTTTCATAAAGTGTTGGTTGGTTTTGTGATCTGGGGCATTTCTCTGATTGCTTCTCTTTTGATGACTTTGACAAGTTTATCAAAATGCACGTGACCCATTCTTCTGTGCCATAGCCAACTTTCATCTTCCTTTCCTAGACAACACTTTTCATTTTCAATTTCACTTAACACATATGTGTTGTTTGAAGTTCTTAAAGTTGTACCGACCAATTTCCCTGAACCTTCTCTTCTTATCTCACACTTTTGTGAATCGAAAGTAACTTTATGACCTTGTTCAGACATTTGAACCACACTTAGAAGATTATGTTTCATATCTTCTACCAGTAGAACATTTTGTGCATTTTTATTCTTGTTTCCAATTCAGATTGTGCCTTCTCCAATGATTTTGGCTGAATTATCATTTCCGAAGGAGATTGATCCATTTCTTTCATTTCACAATGTAAGAAATTTGTCTCTATCACATGTCATGTGTTTTGAACACCCACTGTCAACATACTAGTTGTGTTTCTTCTGCTTATCTTTTAGAGCGACTGTGCATTCTTCATTTCTATACTGATCTTGCTTTCTTATCCATGCCATTTTATGAGGTTCTTGTCTATGACTATTGTTATTCTGTTAATGTTCTTTAGGAGGGATTTTCATTCTGCAATCTTTGGCCATGTGTCCAAAATTGTTACATTTGTAACATTCCACTTCAGTGCTCAAAGATTCAAACCTGTTGTAACTTCTTCTTTGTGTTTCACTAGGTCTTCTTGAATAACCCCTTTGTGTATGACTCTCAAAGTTGTTATTGTTCTTGTTGTTAGCTCTGCAATTCAAAGTTTTATGTCCAAAATTATTACATGCATAAAATAAACCAAAAAATATAGTTTGATACCTGGGAGTTAAAGATATTATGAAAGAAGGTGCTCTTATGAATCCTTCTTATTCTTGAGGCCTATTTGTCTATTGTTGATTCTGAAATCTGAATCTTCTTAGTGGAGGAGTGTCCCTGTAATATTCCTTGTATATCTTCCTATCCCATTTGATTGTTTCTGTATAGCTTTTTGGATTTGTTTCTTGCTCTGTTGTTTTGGAGCTTGATCCATTTTCTGTCTAATTGTATCCAAGTCCAGACTTGTCAAGATGATATTTTTGACTGTTGATAATGTCATCCAAAACTTTTGAGCTATTCTGCATATTTTTCTTTTAAATATCCTTTCTTAGTGTGACAATCGTTGCTTCCAAGTTCTCAATGATCTTGTCCTTTTCTTCTAGTTTTTCTTTGAGTGCTTCTTCAATTCTTTTATCTTCTTCTATTTGAACCTTCAATTTTGTGATCATTTGTTCTAGTTCTCGAGTGTCCTTTTTCTTGTCTAGTTCTGCTTGTAGTTTC